>BMAO01033710.1:0-29241 GCA_019973975.1 Trichonephila clavata | reverse complement strand
CCAGTTACGTATTGCTATTAAACTAAAATTATTATATTTCAAACACGCTACCATTATTGAATCAAACGCCAGCATACAAGCTTCAAAGTCTTTTACCTTTATCTCCTAAGTGCTTTAACGTAAGTTTGAAGTTCATCTTTGTCTACGGTGGTTGATGTATTTGCAATCGCTTACTATTTGGGAAGTATTTGTAGGTACTAGTATTAATATCACAGGAAATATATTTAATTTAGCAAAGTTCTTCCAATATTCAAAAAGTTCAAGCAATTATTTGACTTTTCCATAACTTAAGCTTAGTTTATATTGAGATGTTTAATTATATCTGTCAGAAACATCGATTTACATAACCATTCCTTGTCGTCTAATTCGGGAAAATGTTGTCCCAAATCATTAAGAAAAATTTTAATGTGCTCCATACAGGACACAAACTTATTCAATACATTACCACGACTAAGCCAACGGACATGACTGTACAAGGGAAGATCTCCCATATTCACTTTTCATTTCTTCTAAAAGAGATTTAAATTGTCTGTGTTCTAATGAAGATTGAGACACTATAAAATTAACTATTTTAATAACAGTATTCATTACAGAAATTAAGCGCTGAGACGAAATTTTGGCAACTAAACTTTCCTGATGTATTATGCAATGGAAGTTCAATATTTTATGTTCAATATGATTTTCAAGAAGTTTGACAAATCCTTTTTCCTTGCCAACCATTGCAGGAGCGCCATCAGTAGTTACACAAAATATTTTATTTATATTAATATGTTTTCTTTCAAAATGATTTATAAATGAAAAAAGAATATCCTGCCCTTTAGTTGTACCAGACAGAGGAATCATACTGCATAATTCTTCATAAATTCGATTTTTATCACAATATCGTGCAATTACTGCAAGGCGTGCAACATCATTCACGTCTTTACTTTCATCAAGAGCAATGCTAAATGCAACAGTTTCTTGTAAACCTGAATTTTGTTTTGCAGTTACATTTTCTGCCATTTATGTTATTCTTCTTTCAACAGTTCGCGCAGAAGCAGGTATTTCTTGAATTCGTGATAATATTGTTTGCAAGTTAGGTAAATCACTGAACAATATTTCCGCACTTTTTAAAAATGTGTCCTTTATATGTTCGCCATCAGTAAAAGGTTTTCCTTTGGCTGCTAAACAATGAGCAATGACGAAACTACATTCTGTCGCTTTTGGTTTGACTCCAATTGTTTGACACAAAAATGTAATTTCCTTTTTATATCCAGAAATAGCTCTTTCTAAAACTTCACATTTCTCATCAGAATTCTTAAATGTGGTCTGGTGTTTAGTTTGAAAATGTCTTTGCACACTTGAGTCGACATACGACACTTTGCGACATAGCACACATACAGCGCGATCTTTTTGTTGTATTAATCCAAATTCGTTAGTCCAAGAATCTTGGAAATCGCGAAACATCAAGCTTTCTTTTTTTAGTCGCCATTTGATTCAATATGCAACTATTAACTGGCACAATGATGAAACAAACAATATACAAATTTTCACAATAAAACTAAGATAACGTGACAAAGTTAAAAGTGACCAAAAAATCACGTCTGCATCAAACTAAATTTAACTTTCGACTGAATTCATACTCGGTATTCGTATATCGGCGTGACTAATAGAAAACATAAAAAATGTGTTCTAATATCTATTTCTATTAGCTTAATTCGCTCCAAAAGTAAAACATAAAATAATGATGACTTCTTTGGCACAACACTCAAAAATTACATTTTCTCTTAATACAAGGTGATCAAATGAAAAGTACGAAACACACGGTGGTACAAATATAGACTATCAAAAATACACCATAGCTGAGCACAACGATCCACAGAGAACAAGCCGCAGATCCTTGTTCCAGAATTCTGTGGCTGTGACGAGACCAGTCCTTCACAGTGTCCTTGATAGTCGTCCGAGTTGAAGCGCTTTCCTTTCAGTGTTTCTTCAGTGCCAAACACATGGAAATCGCGGTGACATGTCGACTGTAGGACGGATGTCAACGTCTCCCATTGAACTTGTCCATTCCATTTGTTGACTCTGGAGAGTGTGGACGCGCGTTATCATGAGCAAACCACACCCTCGTGAGCAGCCCCGGTCTTTTTTTGATGACTGTAGCGTCGATGTCTCACAGTACATCGATTAATGCTTTTTCTGTGCTCGGTAATTCTTGCTCGCATCATTTGGACGCGTTTTTTAGAGCTTTCTCTTTCGCATGCGGCACCCGCATGATCCGATCCATCAGTTCCAATATCCGAATGTCTGCTACTCTCCTGCGAATTGAAATATTTAACTGTTTCATTTTATGTGTTTCGTACTTTTCATTGTCACCCTTGTATTTGTTAAGACCTTTGTTATATCGATTCTTGCCTAATAACCACATCATTGTGTGTTTTTTTCACGATTTATTTCATCCAATTAAATAGTTGATGGAATAACTATTTTTTTTAATACATTTCCGATGGAAACGTCTGTTAAGCAGAATTTTGATTTATACCTAAGACATTTGTTTTTTCTTTTTCCGTCGATGCCCAAACTTTTGGTGGGTAAAAGACAAACTACTTACTTTTTTATTTACAGAGCCGTGATGAATGATTCTCAATTTTGCAAGTATTACTCAATAATTTTTATTTGTGTTGAATATTTAATGCTAATAGTAAGTCACATTTAAACAGAAGATGTTTTCTTTTACATAAAGCGTACAAACTACAAGCAAGCTGATTCAGCAGAATCGTTTTATGGCAAAAAATCGAAAATGAAAAATAACCTTTATATAAAAATGTACGAGGGGATGAAAGGAAAGACAGAACGATTTAGCTTTATATATAGTATATATCTTATAATTTTGTAGAGTGGTGGCGTGCCACTGGAAATTGCTCCGCGTGCCACATCTGGCACGCGTGCCATAGGTTGCCGACCCCTGATCTATATCAACTATAGAACAAGAAAGTATGCTTTGAAAGTGCAAGACCAAGAAGTTTAAGTCAAGTGGATCTAGATGAAATGTTAATAAATCGTTAAAGGGATGAAAATCAAACGCTTGCTGAAGAGAAAAATGTTTTGCTTTTAAACAGATAGATTTCCTAAATTCCATCATTTTGGATACGAAGTTGAAAGAGCCAAACAAGACGAAAATCCACATTTGACATTGACTACTTTTATTTCATGAAGATATGCTCAACTGATGAAGCCTGACGATATGAAGTTTGAACTTTGACTATCCCAGCAGTGACTCATACTTGAAAGTGACTCTTTGCGAACCAGACAATTCCTCTGCTTTCAGATGAACTGGACATTTTTTTTTCAAAAAGCTGTGAGCAGCAATGACGACCCAGACCACACTAACGACGCTTGTGTGAAATTGTAATAAGCAAAACTGCAATTTTTTGTTTTTTCTTTTCTCTGGGTTTTTCTGCATGCTTCATTGACGATGACGTGTCCTAACAATAGTGATTTTTTATCGTTGAGGATGGCATCACTTCAGGATGATGCCCGAGTGTGAAGGGCTCATGTGATGGCAGCACTTTCAGCGCTCTGACACATGACCCAGCTCGCTTCTCAGGGAGGTGAGCGGCGATCCCCAGACCCTGCTTAGCACTGAGAAGGGAAACGACGAGAGACAGAACGATCTACCTAAAGGAGGAACTTTTTAGAAACTCGGCAACGACGCGCGTTAAAATGTTTAACACAGTATTGTATTTGTGTAATTGTGCTATCCCTTTTTCTTGATACTGTTAGAATAAACAATTTTGTTTGTTAACTCTTAGTCTTACTGGCCCTTTACAAACAAATTATAATATTGATAATTTTGTAAGTCTTTTGAAGAATCTTAGAAATTGAAAATCTTACCTAGTTGTCAAATTTGAAATTTTACAAGTAGAATAACAAGTACAAGCCTAATATTATTTTTAAATTCAATAGAGATTTTGGGACTGCAGTTATGTGACTTTCATGAACTCAGCCCATTTCGCGTTGTCATCGTAATTCCCACACACCTGCTTCCTCAGTATTAGTCCGTCTACAAATACATTAAATATTAAGAAGATTTAAATGAATGATGTACACTACTGGCCATTAAAATTGCTGCAACAGGAAAAAATCAGATAATAAGATGATATTTATTGGACAAATATATTATATTGGAAATAAAAAGTGATTAAATTTTCAAGAAATTTGGGTGCTAAGATCCTGAGAATTCAGTACCCAGAACAACCACCTCTGGCAGTAATCGGCAATTATCCGCCTGGCCATTGAGTCAAACAGATATTGGATGGCATGTACAGATGCAGATGCTCATGCAGCTTCAACAAGACACCACGGCTCATTAACCTACTGACTGGTGTATAGTGACAAGCCAGTCACTCGGCAACCTTGGACAAGATGGTTTCAATTGGCTAAAAATCTGTAAACGTGCAGGCCAGAGCAACAACCGAACATTTTCCGCATCAAGGAAGGTCCGTACAATACCAACAACATAGGGTCGTGCATTACTTGGCTGAAACGTACGGTTTCACAGGCCTCAAATAAAGGGTAGAGCCACGGGTCGTAACACACCAGAAATGTAACGAGTCCTGTTCAAAGGCCGTCAGTGCAAACAAGAAGTGACCGAAACGTGTATCCAATAGCACCCTATACCATCACGCCAAGTGATAGTCCAGTATGACGATGACGAATGAATGATGCCAATGTGCATTTACCACCATACCGCTATACAGGAATCCGACCATCTTAATGCTGTAAACAGATTCTGGATTCATCTGGAAAAAAGGACGTCTCGCCATTCGTGCTTCCAGGTTTGTCGTTAATCACCATTGAAAACGCTCTTGTCTGTGATCCCATCTGTGACGCTCCTGTGCAGCGTCAAGGGAAGCCGCAGCCATGCTTTCTGAGCTGAGAGCTCATGATGCTGCAAACGTCACCGAACTGTTCATGAAGACACTTGCTGTCTTGCAAATGACACCAATTCTTGACTCAGAGTGCATGACGTGGCTGCTCGATCCATTAAGGCCATGAGCGTAACACGCTTGTCTTCTCGGCTGCTAGTGATGGGAGGTTGTTGAGATTCAGCACGACGTGCCGTATTACCATTCTGAACCCATCAATTCTATATTCAGCTAACAATCATTGGATCTCGACCGACGCTAACAGCAATACTGTGATACGATAAACCGCAATCCCGGTAAACTACAATTCGTCCTTTATCAAGATCAGAAACGTTCTGGTACGCATTTCTGCTTTTTACATAAGTCATCTCAACAACTTTTCACCAGGCAACATAGTTAAAATGAAATTTGTGGATGACAAACCGACCGAAGAATTTCTACATTTACACACATTGTAGGTGTCTCTACTGGCACCTGCTTTGTCTAAATACACTAAAAAGATAATCGTTTATATATCACATCACCATCTTCCTATCGTTCAAATTTCACGTCTGTAGCATGTCGCTTTCTTGGAGTAGCAATTTTAATGACCTGTAGTATACTTTTAAAAAATGTACATTTGAAATAAACAAAAGATCTAATAACAACTAATTATAAATGCAAAAAACTAATTACATTTATAATCACGGCAAGAGGTCTTCATTATTTTGGGTGTTACCGAATTTCGACCGACAAATTCAGAGGGGCAATAGTAGGCTGCTTGGGGACGATAAATTACCATAGAACATGGGAATGCAAACTGCGTTTAGTCGGAGAAATTCACAAAAACAGTTATGAAAGGTGTGATGTCGAGTGGAATGGAAAGGAGCAATACGAGGTAAGAAATACATTTTTTAGACGTAAAGCATGTTTACAATACGAACAATGCCTCACAACTCGACTTTAGAAATGAAACGACAAGTTGCGACCGTGTAGGTCATTGTACAGCCGTCACCAACGAATGAAGGATTGTCGAAAGCGTTCAAACAATCCCGGTGTGCTAGCGATGTCAGTTGACGTGACGACGATCCGTGGTGTGGCTGTAGCCTATCCGCTGTAGCCATTTACTTTTCATACATAAGAGAATTCAGGTGGCCTCAGAAGAAGAAATCCAGCAAATTGAGGTATAGGGTGCGTGGAGGCCAAACAACAGATCCTCTGCGTCTAACTCACCTCCCGGGATATTTAGCATGATGGTGGTTACGCACCGCAATAAAAAAAATGGGCTAGTGCACCATCATCTATGAACCACACTTTCTGATGCACAGTGCCCAGTACTCCCTGCAGCAATTTCAAGTGGATGAGCTGTAGGAAAAAAAAGTATTTTGCGTCATTGAGGCGTTTGGGTAGTATATGTACTTGGTCATCCCCTCATCTGGCCCATCGTCCTCCCGACGTCTACTATTATCGCGATTTTCGCCGACTAAACATGGTATGCAACCCCATGTCTTATGATGATTTGTCGTCCCCATGCTGCCTACAATCAACCCTCTGAATTTGCTGGTCGAATTCGGTAATACCCTGTTTAGATGCTGTCACATAAATTCGCATAAGTACAAATCTATATGCCTTCGTGCATTTCCGCTATATTTCATATTGCCCCATTTTGCTTAATCCCATTGTATTTCGGGTACTTTTGTGTCAGACTTTATTTTTGTAAATGCTCCACTACATTCGATTTTGTCGAAAATAGGTCTCAAATTTTGATTATTTTTCAGAACAAAATAAGAGACGAATGATACAGAAGATTGTACAAATAATAACATTGTTATTGTTTTGAGTTTGTGATAACAAAATTATTGCATTTGAACATACGGGGGAACAGTTTTCCACTTTTAGCTGCATATCCCACCATTTGACGACGTTTCTCGATTTGACGAAATTTGTTGACAGTGTAATACTTAAGTGCCCAATTCATGACATACGCAAGTGCCATACGTATAACATGCTGAAATGATACTGGCAAACCGGCGCGAAAATTTATTTTGCCAAGTAGTAAAATCAGAAGCCTAATTCAAATGTACATGATTTGTTTTTATCGGATCTATTTATTTTGCAAAATTTTCCAACTGGAAGCTCTAAATTTATACTTAGAAATTTAACTGTCTCGAATGTTCTTATCAGTTTCTATGGTTTTTAAAAGAAAGAACACTTTATTACTATTTTGGTAAACTTTCTAAGCTTTTTGAGAATATTTTGGTAACGAAGTTTATTGGTATCTGTTCTTCATTTCTTTTTTTAGGGTAATTGATTTTTAATCAAAGCAAATTTATGTTTTCTTAAGGCTTCCTATCATATTATCACAAACACTGCAGCCTTTTCAATTGATGAGTAAAATGTATACCTATGAAATATTTCTATATTTCTCCTCACAAATCTATAGTATTTTATTTATATGCGGTATAATTTATGTTTTTCTGGGATACATGGAGCAATAATGGCACACAATTATTGCTTCATACAGTGAATCATTCAAAAGAGCAAAAAATAGTGAATGGTTCTGTTAATTTCACTTTACATCCGATTTTAGAAAATATTTTTTCTATAATATCAATAATTCGTTAATGAATTTTTAACGAATACTTAAAATAATTTTCATGAATAGAGGGAAAATGTTAATTAGTAGAAACTTTTTTTTTAAATTTTTGGATGAATTTATAGATAAAAGTCAATTCTTTATAAATATTTTTTGACTCGTTACAAATAAAATTTTTAATGTCAGCACATGGCACAAAAAAAGTGCCTCATTTTCTATTTTTTTCTTTAATTTTCTTTGCAGAGAACTTCGGTATACTTGCTTAAAAAATTCAAAATAAAAATATCAACAATAAAAAAATAATCACTTAAAAAGATAGAAATCACCTTGGGGGGGGGGATAAAGCATGAGATTTCAACCAAGATGAGGCCTAATAAGTTCATTTTTATTATAATATAGCCTATAATATTTATTCATGAATTAATTTCCTTTTCCATGAACCGATCTTGGTTTGCCAGGTTTTGACGCCTGGACACAGTATAATATTAAAGAAATACTTAAAGTAATTTTTGGTTTTACGAAATATTCGTACTTTTTTTTTTTACTTTAAACTTAAATCCAGTCATTTCTGAATGTGCGAAAGCATGAAAGGAGAAATATTCGCTTTAAGACCTTGAAAATTAAGTGCTAGATCAAAATCAAACATCTCTCTAAGTGTAAATAAAATTCTACTGAAATATCTGAACTTTTTTATGTTTATTATAAAACTTTTTTTTAAAAAGGAATGAAAAGTTGTCTTAAACAATAATCGTTCAAAATATAATAATATTTTTTTTAATCAATACTGTCATATGTATGAATTCCTCATTACATCTATAACGAACATATTAGTTTATTGGTTGGAGGGTGCTAGAGGAGGGAAAGTTAAAAAAATTACGGCATGATAAATGTTATGATAATGATAATTCAAAAGACTATTAAATGAATACCCATGTTCATCAGATTAAAAGCCTCAAAATTGAAAATATTTGCTTTATCTAAAGAAAAAAAGCAGGCTGTTCAAACACTTAGAACAGGGTAATATTTATTACTTACAACAAGGACTACGACATGTACGGCTTTATATCAAAAATTAAAAGAATTGTTGTGGGGAAGAAATAAGATTTTCTAAATCACACAAAATAAGCCTAATTATATTCAATAATTTTCTCTTACCGTCATTCTTTTTACCAGCTTGAGCCTGGAATTATGGATATGAAAAATTCTTTAATGTATGTGTGGCTATTTTTCCAGCTGTTTCAATGCGGGTTTTTTTAAATAAAAAACGAGTTTCATATTTCGTAAAATAGGTAGTCGATTGAACAGAGATCTGGACAATATTTTGAGAAAAAGGAAAAATTACCCGCAAAAATTTTGATTCTTTGAGGCCTAATTTAGATTTTGAAACAGTAAAATTTCATTTTCATTTTCCAGTCTAAGGCACTTATCTCGTATATTTAAAAAAAAAGGATTTTTAATATTCCGATTATTGTAGCATTAATCATGTGACCACGTTTCAGTGAGTGAGTGAGTGAGTGAGTGAATATTAACGTCCCATTGTTCAGCTACACAAGGGCTTTTGGGGACGGTCCACGTAATTTTGAACCATGGTCAAGTGACGCGGACGACACCTGAGCTGGCACCCCTCTCTCCTAACTACCACACCACACCAACGGGAGGACGTTTGAGCTCTCGACAGATTTAACTTGCATCGCTCCCCTACACGGCGACCATGTTTCAGAAATAATTAGTCTGGCACAAATAGTCGAATATATAAGTCATTCATATTCGAAAATTTTGTAGTTGTAAAAAGAACATTCGGAATCATCATTAAATAATTTTTCATTAATCTTATAAAAAAAGTCTGTGGATTTTCTTGAGTGCTTTCTTGTTCTGCAATATGACTAACTGCCAAGAAAACAATCATTATTAACACCCTTTTATAAGCTTCACTTGTATGTAACGGAATCTTTGAACTCAATATTTCTACCCATTTTAAAAGGTCAGATTAATTCAAATTTTGCTTAGTTGTCCAGGACAATGGCATTATAATAATTTAATAATTTTGTTCCATTGCCTGATCAGGATCATCAGGATTAACGATTTTCCACTTTCAGATCCCATTTCCAGATTTGGCGACTAAAAGATTAAGTTACAAATTTGTTCGATTAACTATAAAAGAGGGTGTTTTTTAGTTTTTTTTAACTATAATTTATTTTAGATACTTATATGATCCTATTACGTATTTCTAAAAATTGTTCTTTTTATTATTAACCGGCAACTTCAATGTCTCTTAACGATATAAAAAACGTCATTTAATATTTATAAATATAAAATAAACATTTCACAACAGTATTTTAAATGTGGAAATTACTTTATTCCGAAACTACTCCTGTTCAGATTTAGTTTTTATTTTAGAGATTTCTTTGGTCGATCTTTTTTCCAATCGTTGAGTTATATTATTTCTTAGAGATTTCGATTATTATTAGTCTTTCGACATTGTTTGATAAATTTTGAAAATTTAAATTATATTACAACTTATTTTTAAAGAATGCATTAATCAACCTCAAAATTTTTCGTACCTTAATGTACTAACAGTGGGCGATTTTTTTCTTGTAAAAATTTCGTATAAAATCACGGCATATTTTTATTCGATATGTATAAATGTAAGGATTGTGTAACAAATTTCAAACAGTAATTTATTTCCTACATTAAGAAAGAACGTGGAAAGGAGGAGATGATTTCTGATGTTTCAAGATAAATTAAAATAGATTCGATGAAAAAATGGCATCTCCAGATATTTTAATATATTTAAAGTTACGGTGAAAATCGCTTAACACGAAATTGAGGGGAATGAAATATTTTTTCGTGTTAAAAGAATTTCATGTTAAACGGGAAAAAACATATATTTGACAAAATTAAATTTATTAGAGTACATTTTATTTACACAGATATGAAACAAAAACATTGACAAGAACTTATACAAATTTAATTCAAAATTTTCATGCTTTTTGAAAAACAAAACATTTATTGAGTTTTCGGAAATTAATCTGATACTTTTCTTTGTATTGACCTTTTAAGTACCAAATTTTTAACAAATTGTTCGATGTCGTCCACAATTGTATTCGTTTTACCGTTGAAATGTGCGCCTAAATAACTGCTCATATGTTTCATGATGTTCCTTATTTCGGATGAGATGGAAACAAAAACTGCATTATTCATTTCATTTTCGTCATCGAAATCTGCATCAATGATATTTTTTGAGTTTTGAGAAAACTCCAAATACTCCAGAATTCCAAAAACAAACTCTCCCCTTCATAGTTGGGGCTGAACATACATTATCAGTCTCTATTTCAACGAATTCTTTCGATGATACAGTAGAACACTCCAATAATACGGAAACTTTCTCGAATATTTCATTAAATGTCCGTTCAGTTTCAATATCCTCCTTCCCGAAGAGAAATCTTTTCTTGTTAAACGATTTTCGTTTCGCATTAAGAGAAAAAATGTATGAAAATACATAATAGTTTGCCGAGATCGTTGTATTATTTCGTAATAACCGATATTTCGTCTTATCCGTTTTCTCGTTAAATGTCTTCACTGTACATGCATTGGCATGATATAGCTTTCCGTGAAATTGTTTTTAAAGTTCAATACGAAAAACATTTAAGTTGCTCACGATTGAAGGGTTTGCATAATATTAAGTAATTACAGAATCCTCGGTAAAGGAGGATATAGAGTTCAACTAAATGAAAAATTGTGAAAATAAACAAAATAGATTTTGCATTGGAATATTGTTTGAGGTTTCCAAAAAAATTTTTTTATATTCTCCTTTTCCACTATAAAACATGAATTTTTGTAAAGTTTTTAAAAACATCATTAATTTTTACTAAAGTGATATTCGTGAAAGAGAAATGGAACTGTTTCACACTATATAAGAAAACATTCTTAAAGGCTTAGACAGTTTGAACAATAATTACGTTTAATTTCTTGTATAAAGTTGAAAGTTTTCTTTAAAAAAAATTGTAGAAAAAAAGTTGTTTATAGACATACCAGTAAAAAAACTAAAAAACTAAATCTGTATCGATTTTTATAGCGTTAAGCGCACATTTGTATTTGTAATTCTTTGAATAATTAGTTTTAACGAATTAATTTTTGCTTATTATAATTAAATTACCTTATTGCCATCCAAAATAAACGTGAATATAAAATTTCATCTCAGTTAAGAGCTTTAAAATGTATTTTATTAATGATTGAAAATTTGAACAAGATATAGGGAGATAGTGAACTAATTGAATTGAATTGTGATAGTAATTGAAAAAAAAATGTGGGTTTATTATGGTTCAGCAATTTTCATGTGTTAAATAAATAAATAAACATATTTTCATATAACTATTGCAAGGCTAAGTGCATGATGAGTGCGGCCAGCGTCAAGCGTCGAGAGTACACAAAATCGACATAATTATGTACCTAGTAGTCAAATGCGATTTTGATAATGCATAGCATTGCCAATGCTCAGCTCTCTGCTCACAGCTCGTAAATGCCTGATAATTGTATCAATTCACATAGTATACCAATTTAAAAAAGAATAAAAATCCTCTAAATTTTGATAGAATTACATTTTTTGCATATCATAGAATTATATTTTTAGTACAAATAAGAATAAACATAAAATGAAATAATTCATTCGGAACTGAACCGATATAAATTTTTTAGTTGAATTGGAACGAAAAAATTACGGTTCAAAGACCTGGAATATTTCAATAAATGAATAACTTTTGATAAGTAAGGAATAGAATGGAGTATTTTTCGATCTATCAGTATATTGTGTTTCTTAGTACGCTTTTTCTCATCTACTATTCTTTGTTTCCTTTATGATGAAATAAACTCACTAAATGAAAAGGCAGGATCAGTGTTCTTCGGATTAGGGTCGATCTATATTAGTATCCTAAATAATTTCAAACATAGATCATTTGGATAATATTTAACTTTCACATATTCTTCCTTTGTTATTAATTTTTGTAATATTCAATTAATTCAGTTCAAGATGAAGATACCAATAATTGTTCATTTATCGTAGCATAACCCAAAGAGTAATCTGAAGTATCAATGCTCTCCAGTGATAATCTATGATCAATTAAATATGTGCGAGAGATCTTATTTAATGATCATTAGTTGTTTTTATTTTTACAAGATCAGCAATTAAAATTGTTTTTAGAAAGATGATATCTGACATTTTTGCAAAAGCATACACATGAACGTGCTCATGCTTAAAAGAAATAAAATGCTAAGCATACCAATTAATGAAGAATGGATGGTTCATATTTTATGTAGTTTTAAGCCTAAATTCTTTCAATTACGAGCTTGAGAATTATTAATTTCGTACAAATACCTTACTTCTCTTCCATCGACTTTGTGGTATCCTTCTATTGGCTGATATCTATTGCTGTTACAATACAAATAAATTAATGAAAAAAATTGATATTTGTAACTAAAAAATAGAGATTTTCTCAAAATATTCCTTTTTAAGGTAATTTTGTTTTGATTTTGATTTTGAAAAACTGATCAAGGCAGACTGCATTAATTAATTCAGATTTTTCCTTTGTCTCAATCTCCTTAATATAATAAATCTCATTATAACGTAATGTTCCGATTTAGTGCATTAGTATTGATATTTAAACGTTCTAATTTAAGTTACTATTTGAGGATTCTATGGACGAGTATAGGTTGTAATTAAAAGAAAGCGGAAAAAGGATGAATATATAATATCTAGATGTTTCATTACGCATAGATAACAGAGCATGAAAATAAGCATGCATTTCAAGCTCTGATAAGCATGAAAATAATCTAGTGTTTTTGTAGAAAAATCATTTGCATTAGGTAATACCATACATTGAAAATAGTGTCATTTATGCATATTTAACCTATATATGACTGAAATGAAATGGATATGCGGATATGTTATCGAAGAAGAAATTCAAGTGAGGTTGTTATTTGTAAAATGTATGACACTATAATAATTGTGTGTGTGTGTGTGTGTGTGTGTGTGTGTGTGTGTGTGTGTGTGTGTGTGTGTGTGTGTGTGTGTGTGTGTGTGTGTGTGTGTGTGTGTGTGTGTGTGTGTGTGTGTGTGTGTGTGTGTGTGGTGTGTGTGTGTGTGTGTGTGTGTGTGAAAGGCTCATGGAATGGAAGTACAACGAGCTAGCTTGACAAAAGGAAACGCTGAGATCGAGTATAAAAAAGACGAACTTAACCCACACGGCAACGAAGCACGTTTCATTGTTTAACTTAGTATAGTATCTGTGTAATTGTGTAGTCCCTTTTCTTTGTAATTGTTGGAATAAATAGTTTATTTGTTAGCTCTTGGTCTCACCAGCTAACGAAGCACACCACCAAACATCGTATATATATATAGCATGTACTTATGAGTAGTTAATTTAAAGAAAATGCTTGTCTAATACCATTTTGAGATACTTAGAAAATATTTTTGAAAATTATGCGATTCATACTAGCATCATTCTCTTTATAAGTTGATGTTTAGATGCTCTACTATAAATGAAAAACGATATAGAACCACCCCTTGGGTACTCATAGGCTTGGAAACCTTGTTCTATTGCGGCCACGATAGAAAAAAATTTATGGTCATTCAACATAAAAGCATGCAGCAAGAATTTAGATGAAAATTTACGAGTTCCTTTTTAAAAAATTTCTAGTTAAACATGAACACAGATCTAATGAAGCTAATTATATATCTGTATTCCTGTCTAACTCAGTAAACTATTACAAATCGGGTTAAATCTGTACACCACATTTCCACAACAATAGCACTAAGTACTGCAGCTGCCGTTATAACAACCTACCATAAATTAGTCTTCAACAGTATTACTTTGGTGTGTGCCAAAAATAAAATATTCAGCTTTCTGAGAGAAAAATAAATATTTACTTCACACTTTCTAACTTGTTTAATTGCTATATGTCCGGTAAACTATTGTTTAAAAGATACAATTATTTATTAGAATTTTTATTTCTTGTAAACAATCACTCAACTATTTTGCGATCCCTCGTGATTTTTTTATTTGGTTTTAGCAGTTCAGACCAAACACAGAGCATGAGCCTTCCTCAATAAATATTTAGTTTGCATTTGTTGATGCATGAGAAGGTTATACCATAATTTCTTATGCCTTGGACTGCTGTAATGAGTCCACATTTTTAATTTTCAGTTACAATTTGTTGAAAAAAATCTTTTGGCTTTGGACCAGCTGTTCGTAAATGAGAAATTTCCCTTAAAAATCTTTTGATTTAATTCCTGTGGCACCCAATTTCCATGATGGTGGACCATTCCCATGGCCTTAAAGCTTAATGGAACTACTTCTTGAGTTACTCGAATTCTTCTTGTGCTTCACATGAGAATGCCTAGATTTCTGCATCTCCAAAGCATCTGACCTTCCTTCACGTTCATCATTCTCCGTGTCAAAATCAACACTTTCGAACTATCTAATCAGTACTCACAAGCTGAAATTGATGAAACACGGCCCCCATAAACCAAAAGCATAATAATCGATGGCCTTCTCAGCTGCTTTTTTCTTCAAAAGGAATAGAAACAAATTACGGTTCGTTGGCAGACTAAAGTTAACTAATATGGATCTAAGAAAACTGTATTTTAAAACTATGACAAAATAGGATGTACTGAAAACTAAAATCTAATGACGGTGCTTTGACATAAAACTATGGTCGCTGTAGCCTAGTGGTCAAGGTATCGGACCGTGGCTGGGATGTCATGAGTTCGTGCCCAGCACCACTAAAGACCCGCCGTGTAGGGAAGCGATGCACGTTAAATCTGTCGAGAGTTCAAACGTCCTCCCATTAATGTGGTGTGGTAGTCAGGAGTATGGATTGCAATATCGGACCAAAAGTTCAATACTAGTATTCGGTATTTCTTAGAACTTGGTACCGGTATTAGAAATTCTAGATAAAAAAAGAAAACACAAGTGTTTCTTTGCTTTACTCTTGCCAGTTTTATTAGATAGAGTAAATTTTACAAGAAATAATTTGTAACCTATAAATTATAACATACAAAGAATCACAAAAAAAATAAACAAATAAAGGAACATCTTATTTATTTAAATAAAAAAAAGTGCAAATATCACTATTCACAGTCTGTCGTAGTATTACAAATTTTTGAAATGTTCTTAATGTTTTAAAAGTTAAATTTTTGAAAAGTGTTCTAAAAAAATATAATGCATCGATTGTACTGTCATTAAGCCTAGATTATAATTCTGTGCAAAAATGGCCAGCTGTCGTAAGCGCTCTTTCGGCATCTGCGCTAGTTGGTGGTACTATTAGCAATGCGCGATATACTTTTTCCAAGTATTTACCTCTAAATCCTTCATCTTCAAATAAATCAATTTCTCGTCGGATGATTTTTGATATACTAGCTGATTTCTGTACTGTATTTTGGTTTGTTGAAATTTTTTAAGTTATCGCAAATTCTACTTTTTGTTTAAGAGACAGTTCCTTTTCACTATTGACATTAGTGTAATCATCATCTTCGATAACTGTACCGAATTATTCTGAATGTGGATTGATTTGTGGGTAAAAGATTTTCAGAAAATTTACTATAATCTTGGTTGAATTTGATTTAGTTAGTCTCTTTTCTTCTTAACTGTAGAACATTTTTTACACTGTGCCATCATATTCTTTTCATCATATAAATCATAAAACCAAACCAAAGTATTATCAACTGATTTTTATAACTTGATTGTATGATGCAACTTTGTATTCACAGATTAATTAAGTTTAGTAACAGGTGTTGATGGATGAAGGAAGGCAGATGAACTTGGATATGTTATTCCTCTTTCAACGAGGACTTAGTTAGGAGTAGTGTATTTAGTTCTTTTTGTCAGAAAATATTTTATGTCTATATTTTAAGTTCAGATTTATAGTCTTTTATCCCATTGTATCTGGCAATGAAAAACTCAGATGATGGATTTAATGAGTTGCCTTAAAACTACAGAGAATCAGCTAGGAAAAATAAAAATAAGAACAATCAAATGAGCAGAAAAAAGACGTTTATAATATTTTCACCTTCTGAAATGGACTTGAAATTATTTCATTCATAACATATTTTAATCATAGTGCAATAATTAACACTCTCACATAAATATTAAGGCGTATAATATTTTGCTATGTTGGTGATCCCTGAACATATAAGAAACAATTTTAAAAATTTCTAGTAAAAACCGAAAAACCAGTATTTAAACTTGTGAATACCGGTATTTCGAAACTGTACAAATGGCTCAAAATACCGGTATTGCAATTCGGTGAGAGGGGGGGGGGGAGCTCAAGGGTCGTCCTCATCACTTGACCATGGTTCAAAATAACGAGGTCCGTCGCCAAAAGCCCTCGTGTAGCTGAACAGTGCGACGTTAATATTCACTCACTCACTTGACATAAAAATGGTATGGTCATGGTCTGATGGGATTTAATACTTGTAAATCTTTTGAAACTTACTTGTACTCCCAATGGCTGTATTCTTCCAATTTGTTTTGCTTGGACCCTACACTTCGCAATTTAACATTAATGTTGCCTTGTTCTTCAAACTTAAGTTTTTTAAAACTATGAAAATTCTGTTTGCACAATCTAGAAACCTTGAGTAGTTAAGCTTAACAGAGCAAAAAAAGAAGATACTGCTTCACACTAAATCCGAGATTAAGTTTCAGACTCTTTAGTGAGAGCAATGTGAAAACTTCAAAAACGTGAAAAACGTATTTCTTGTTACTTTTCAAAATTGACAAATATTTAGTGATTGTATAGTTGTGTAGCTTTGAGTGCGAATAAATTACAATTAAATGGAATCTAAAATAATCAATTTCATTTTTAACAGGATTTACAGATATAGTTAACAAATAACTTTTCAAAAAATACCCATATTTTCTTTTGTTGATTTCTTAAGAATTATTAGAACAAAGAAATTCGTTATATATGTGAAGCGTTTTCCATCAAAATGTTTTAAGTTTGTTGGAATTTATTTTAAAATATTTCTTTCTTTCATGTTGTTAACAAGTAAGAATTTATTTTCTAGGTATATTATACAAAAGTACAAGCTTATGCATATAAACGGCAACAAAATACGCGCAATGCTTATGACGGACAAACCCGTTCTTCTCCATTATTCCAATGGAACTTAATTTACATTATCACGGAAATTTTGTGAGCTTTCTTTACTCACATTATTTCCTAGTCTTAGTAGGTTGATTGGTCAAATTCAGTGGCCAAGTTCATAACAAGATGTATCGATGCGAACTTTTTTAAGAACTAAAATTGTAGTTATAATTGTATTTCCCGTTAGGCGGGTAAATGAAATGATTTAAATACTACGCAATGTCAGAGTTTTCATGACTATAGTAAACTAAAAGGAATCCGTCTCAAGAATTTTGGAATAGTAAACCACACACACATATATATACAGGTGATAGGTCAGAATAATAGGATTGTATATTTAAAAAGGAGTCATCCTTCGACCGTCCAAAAGAAGCCACCACATGTCGCAATAGTGTGCCATTTGGTGGTGAAAGGGAAAATTTCGGCCAAGCATTTGGCTGTGTGAGTGCTGCAAGAGAAAATTCTGTTTTTAGCAAAGCGTGATTTTGTCCGACTTCTCCGACTTGAAAAGAGTCATGATAATTAAAGCTTGCCTCGCTGGAGCCCCCGTGGCTAAAACAATCAAACTTGTGGGTGCTTCAAAAACCACTGTGTCAAGACACTGACAGTCTACACAAACCTGGGAAAGGTGTCTTGTGCGAAGCACAACAGTGGGTGAAAGTCGTAGTTGAAGGATCCTGATAGACGGATGTTGAAGAGTATAGTAACCCAGAAACGTTAGACTACAATACCACAGATAACGTCCAAGAATAATATCCAGCTTCAGAGCCCAGTATCCATGAAAATTATTAACAGGAATTGCATGTTACGATGATTCATGGCAAAGTAGATTTTCTAAAACCGCCATTACGGTGCGGAATTCTGTGAAAAGACAACAGTGGTGCCGAGAGCACCTAAACTGGACACAGCTCCAATAGGAATATATCATCTGGTTCGATGAATCCTCATTTTTCAGTATTCCTGACCACTGGACTGGCGAACACCAGCAAAAGCATTTCATGTTGATTGCCTTTTCCATCGTGAAACATATAGGAGGTTATGTGATGACGTGGGGCACAATAATTTCCCATGGATTGAGGTCTCTTGTCTTGAGGGGGAGGGTTACTAGCAACCATTATAGAAGTATTCTCACGCATCATCTTCACTGCTCTAAGATGACAACGCCTCTGTTCACACGTCTCGCTGTGTTCGAATATGGTTCATGAGCATAATGATGGAGTGGAACATCAAACGTGGTCTCACCAATCAGGTGTTCTGAACATCATTTTAGTGTTAGCGGGTTTTTTAGGGAACAAAGTCCGTGCTCGGTTTCCTCCTCTGTGCACACTATCTGAACAGAAGACAGCTCTGCACGAGGAATTGGTACGAATTCCGATGAACTTTGTTCAAGACCTTTATTTCTCAATCTGACATCGAATGCAAGCTGTTATTCAGGACAAAGGTGGCCCAATCCCTTACTAATTAAAAACATTTCATTTTTTTCCCTCATGTATTCCTATTATTTTGTCCTATACCTGTATGTATAAAGTTTTCCAATGGTTATGGAACTTATTTCATATGCTAAATGAACAAAGATTCAAAATACTTCAAGATTTTTGTGTACAATTCAAGATCGAATATAAGTACCATTTCCAGTATTATAAATATACATAAGCGAATACAATGTTATATACGCAATGATAATATACCTTCCCGGTAGGAAATTTTACCAGGTATTTTAGAAAAGTTTACAGTATGAAACATACTGGAAAGTTTTAAAAAATATACTTTTGTCTGTGAAATTTTTTAATAAATATGTTATATTATTTCACAGAAAAATATTTTTTTAACCCAAAATTTCGCTTTACCTATAAATTAATTACTTTTCAAACACAAGATTAAACCTTCGGAGTCTCTTCTGATTAAACCTCCACTCTGTTTAAGCCATTTCATAAAAGAACATTAAAATGCATTTATTTACCTCGTACAATATTATACACCCACAAAAATGGGAACTGGAGCATTCGAAAAGTTCTTCCGCAAAGTAAACCCCAGCCAAAGCGAAAGAAGGACCAATAAATGCAAGAGTATTATCCCCCACCTTCGGTGATTTTCTGTCACTGTAACGAGCCACTGGGTTACGTGACTTTTTACCTGGCTGCGTTATTCATAGCGACATCGTTACATTGGTCGGCAGTCGTTAGGTGGCCGTCTCAACGAGCAATAAAGCGGGTATCTCGCCACCAAATCTGCTGTCATGATGAGGGGAATATGCAACGGAGAGTGGAACGAAGAGATAAAAGTTGCATTCCGAAATGACATGTGTGTTTCTACCCCTACATCCCGAGGAAAGCAATCCAATTTTGGTGACTTTCGGCCGGAAGGGAAAGTTTACAAATATCTCTAACAAAACCCGCAGGATCATTAACAGCTCATTGAACATTGTTAATAATTTTTAGGAATTATAATGACGAAACACATAACTCAAAATTAATTTTCATATTTTATGAACTATATATATATATATATATATATATAATCAAAATTTCTCTACAAGAGAGAGATGAGAAAACATATATTTAAAACTGAAAAGAATTGAAATTGCAAGATAACCAGACAACAGAATTTAAAAGGAAATATGAGATATTAAAATAATAGAGTTAAATATATATATATATATATATTAGGTACGTAAGTATGTATCAGTTGCTGCAATATTTAAATCTCTATCTGAACATAATTTCAAGTAAAATAATAAGAAATTACCTCTGAATTTAAATCTTATTATGCCTTCCTTTTTTCATTTCTTTAGACAATGTTGAATGTTGATATTTTTACTTGAATATACTTGAAGTATAAGTCTATAACTTAACATAAAATGTTCATGTCTAAATTTGATAAAATGTGAACCATTTGTTTAAATTAATTTTTAATACATATTGTGTGGAACGTTGTGGGGGATTGTTCTGTTTCTTTTTTCTTGGGTATTTTGATACAACTTAAAATATAATTTAATATGTATTCATTTTTTTAATATTATTAGTGAAATTTTACAGCATTCAACATTAATAATTTCATTTCATTACATTTTGCTAAAATAGTAAAGTACAAAATAAGTAAATGTAAAAATATGTTCTGAATGATTTTTTAAACGTTTTAATAAAAGAAGATATTTATAACCCCGGGCTTGGCAAGGTTGTTCACCCTTTCATCCCTTCAGTGGGTCAATAAATTGAGTACCAAGCTTGCTCGGGAACTTAACACAGATGGGATTTCGCGTTAGACTGACCACCTGACCGGAACATCTGCTCATGCACCTCAGGGCCCAAGGTCGTGTATGCTGAGTTGGGCGCAGTAGGCCTTGTCCCTCATGGGCTGTCGAGCCACTGAGTTAAGTTTTTAAGCTATTTATTTTATTTTATTCAAAGAATTAACATTAAAAATTAAATATATTAAATACATTCAAAGTTTAAATTCAAAAACTAAATAAATTAAAAATATATGAAATTAATATTTAAAATCTAGATACATTCAAAACATTCAAATTAACATTTAAGAGTTAGATGTATAAAAAATATTCAAATTAATGTTAAAAAGCTAAATGCATTAACAACATACAAAATTAATTTTGAGTTCATATTATACATAAAGTTGAATTTAATAATTTAAACTAAATTTATACAGCCATAAGAACATAACCATTGAATTGAAATATGATAATACTGGGATTCTCTCTCTCTTAATTCTGTCAAGAGTGAGGTTAAATATCTTAAGATCAGTACATCTTTTCAATGAAAATTTAAAGGAGCAAATATTTGTTTATTATATCTAACTCTTTTTAGATAGTAAAATCAGTATCAAACCAAATGCTTACTGATCGTTTCGAATAGTATTTTTGAATTTTGACCTAGAAATTTTTTAAAAGTGTATGCTATTTAATTTTTCTGAACTAACATGGTGTTGAAAACAGATTTCTTTCAATAACTTTATCGTTTACCAAAATTAAAAGTGCTAGAAATTTTGAGATTGATTTAATAAATGTTGCAAAAAAACCATGCCATGAAAAATTTATTGCAACCCAAAATTGTTTTCTGAAAGACGAAAGCTGATCATAATTTTGTCTACATATAATAGAGTTGACCAAACTTTTAAATGCTAAAAATAACCTATAGGCTGAAAATATGTTTGCCAATGATATTCAGAGAGAGAGAGAGAGAGAGAGAGATTCTCATTCCACACCCCGAAACGTTCACGGGACTGACTTTTGGTGCTCCCGCGCGTGCTAATTCAGTCGCTAGAGGGAATGAAAATCCGGACACGCACACAGGACTCTAATGATATACCTTTTCACCTAATTCAGACAATATCTGGCAAGGTTAGTGGAGTTTTTGAAATATGTTTTCAGATTATCGTTTCCCGCTCCTAGATACAACTGGAGATTATTTTTGGTGCCCCTGAGCAGGCAAGTCCAGTCCCTGGAAGGGGTATTAAGGTCGTCCGGCATTATCTGGCAAAGTTACAAGAATTTCTAAAATTCGATTTCAGATTCTTGTTCACCATCCCAAATTACACCAGTAAAGCACTTTTCCCGCCCAAAGACTTTAAGGGTAACTTCCTGCCACGATTTGCGTAATAGACGGTCGTCCTGAATTATCCGTAATTACTTTTAACTTCTCATATTGGATATCAGATTCGGATTATCTGTTTTGAAATACGCCAAGGACCAAATGTTCACGATCCAAGGCTTTTAAGGTAATCCCCTGCCGTGGTGTGTCTAAAATACGGTCGAACGGCATTATCCGGCAATGTTAAGGTTATTTTTGGAAACTGATTCGAAAATCGGATTCCACACCCCGAAATACGCCGGGCACTTACTTTTCGTTCATTTTAGTTTACAAGATCTGCTTGCACAGGCATATAAGTATTGCGACATTTTGCAAATTTTTCCGTTTTCCGGATTCTTCACAGTTCCGGAAATAAAAAAAAATTATGGCTTCATAAACTAAAATAAAAAATATCATATGTCTTAAGGCGGACGAAATGACACACAGTATGCAAAGTTATATTATGATCGGTTGAGTAGTTTCGGAGTCCATTGCGGACAAACACTATATGACACGTAATTGTTATATATAAGGACATTGATAATGCATTTTTTCCCTCAATGCACTAAATTCTTAATGACTACTTGATGATTACAATTAAGCTCCATTGAAGTCAAAACTGACATAGACTTGTACTTTCTGAGCTACCTACAAAATTGAGATAAAGTTTCAAATCGAATAATTGGGTAAAGATGTTCCATAAAGATTCTTCAAAAACATTTTCAAAATCCCAAAGGAGTTCTTATATTAGACGTGTACTTTTAAGTCAAGTGAGTGGCCGCCGTAGCCTAGTGGTCAAGGTAACGGACTTATATGGTTGGTTTGTCATGAACTCGAGGCCCATACCGCTGAAGCCGCACCATGCAGAGTGGGTTGATACACGTTAAATATGTCGAAGCTCAAACGTCCTCCCGTTGGTTTTGAAATTAGGAAAGATAAGTATAGGGGGGCTCAGGTATCGTCCTCGACATTTGACCATGGCGCAAAATTGTGAGGTTTGTCGCCGAAAGCCCTCAAGTATAGCTGAATAATGCGACGTTAATACTCACTCACTGAATCAAGTGCCTTTTATTTACTTTTTTGCATTTTTATTTGTGACAAATACTTATTTTTTAATAGAAAGCTTCTGCAAAAAGCAAAAGTTGGCTACAGCGAAACTCTTAATCTTATTGACTGGAAATATATGATTGTAGTTAACATGCGGCTATGACGTCAAATGAAATTAGTCCATAAACAATGCTTATTTTTTTATTGTGAAAGAATCAGAGTATTTGTGAAAACAAATTCATCATGCTTTCAAAGAACTTTGAATTTTTTTTTGAATTTTTTTTTCAATACAAGCCAATTTTTTTAAATATTTCAATTTAAAATTGTAGGTCTATGATATGGTCTTTTAGGCTATAAATTTTAGAGTTTTAAAACATTTTTACATTTAGAGTTTTAATACATCAGAGATTAATTAGATTCAGAAAAATGAAGATCTAAGTCGATTTAGTTAAATTACTTTTTTTTAAAAAAGTCAAAATATAAAAAAATAGAATAAACCGTGGCATTTTATATGAAAAATAATATGAATTAGTCGTTTATTATTCTAATATTCAAAATATACTTAATGATTATTATAAGATTTCTGTGGAGATAGATTAAGGGTCTCAGGACCCTTAACTATACCTGTGCACTCGAAAAAAATATCCTTCTTGAAACCAATGTAACTTAGCAATAAAGCAAAACAATCATTTGAAATTTTTATCACATGATAATCACATATATTTACATTCGTTATCAAATTTCCGGAGAATTTGAGAACATTTTTAAAATTTATAAGGAAATAAAAATTGGACAATTTTCAAAAATTTGAAATTAGTATTTTACAGCGCGCAAGATTCTGAAGTACAAAATTGATCAAATTTACAAAATTACCTTTATTTGGTATTAAAATGTTCACTTTCAAAGTTAAACAAACTTTTAAAAAATTTAGAGAAAAAAAAAATATATTTTTAAATACAATTACAACGAAAATTTTAAAATTTTAAGAAAAAAATAAATTAAAATTCAAATAAAAAAAATTTATTAAATTTTTTTTGAAAATTACAGTATAAGTTATGAAGAGCCATATTTTGAACACGTGTATGAAATTTCAAATCGATCTCATAAATAGTTTCTGAGAATTTCTGCGCGCAAGCTGAAATTTGTTGTTTTGAGAAAAATGAAGTTAAAAAGATACGAAAGAGATAGGATTTTGTTTAAAATTTCTCTAGTTATTTCTCAATAACTTCGGAACTTTTTACAGTATCAACAAACATTTGATATCAAAATGCTCAGAAATGTTGAGCTTAACATATATTTTTTCAAAAAATTGAAAATTTGCAATTTAAGAGTCTTAGACTTCTTAAAAGTAAGATGAATCTGAGACCACAAGAAAAAAAATGATCCATAAAATGTAGTCCTGAGAACGATCCAAGAAAAAAAAATATATCATCTCTGAATAAAGATTTAAAAAATTTTATAAAATGAACTAAGAATACCCCCAAGATGATTGTTTGCATTATTCGTCACTTTCCAAAAAAAATATTCATTATAATGATATAATATAGTCATGTTTTAAAGGCAAGTTTTAAACTTAAAGGTTCGTTTTTAGATTAGTTTTTAAAGTATTATGTGCGGATATAACAGGGCTCCTCAAATAGTGGAAAACAACTTCAGCTGAGATTACAAAGTTAAAATCAAAGTTTATAGTTACTTATATAGAAATAATATAGATATTTATATAGTAAAACAATGTTTTACTGTAACATATAAATACATGAATCCGTAGTAAAATGTTCTTCATTTGTAAACTTAAAAACTATTTCCAAGCAATTTTTTTTATGATGAATTTCTAGTAATTGTTGTATTACCCGTGTACGTAGATTATACACACTTACGCCAGTGCCGCGAAGTACTTCAACAGATAAAATGGGCCTGAAACACACAAAAAGTTCTTTCTATTAAAAAAAAGGGGATAATATGGTATAATTGAGGTTACTGCACTCTTTTAAATATTGCTTTAACTCTTCACTCGAAACACTATAGAACTTTAAGGAAAGTTGTGTGTGAAACTTTAAAATTTATTCTTTTCATCACTTGCCGGTGAAATAAAATTGCTTAAGGGTAATACTATAGTAATAATGTTACATTATGCCATCATCAAGTTTACTTTTTTATTTTTTTCTTCGGGTTTGTTTCTTTACAAGATCAACCTTGAATTATTTTAAAACAAAGGAGATATGCATTGTTATTTTTGATTGGTAATATTTTTTGTTTCAAATTTGTTATTATTTTAACTTAACATTTTATTTATCTGTTTTAATGTTTTATTTATTTATTTTGGAAGATGTAATATTTAGAAATGTAAAAAAAAGAAACAGAGTTTGAATTGAAGAAACTCAGTTATAACAAATGAACGAAATACATGTTATTGCATTGAAAAATTGGTAGAAACGACAATTACAAAAAGTAGACTGAGTACTTAAAGTTAAATGCAATCTTTTGATACTAGATATAACTATATTAGTCGCTATCCTAATTTTTTTAAATCTAAGATTCTAAAAGCAGATATCGTAAAAACTTTTAGTGTCTTAACTAGTCTAGTTGTTCTAATGCCAAATCATGTTACTTAGAATGCTGCTAGAGAAAATTTAAGGATATTTGATTATTATTAAGTTAAAAACTTATTTCTAAAGTGGTTAAAAAGGACAGCTGAGACAAATTCAGAGAATTTTTAGTGAACTATAAAAAAAAGTCTTCAAATTATTTGGACTAATTTTGTGCATTAAACTAAGATATATTTTACAGATTGGATATCGGGCTTGGAAGCAGAAGTGTTTGAATAATCATTAGATTTAATATTTTGTGATCAAACAAAAGGAAAAGCTCCAGAAGATGTAAGAGATCATTTTGTCACGCTAAGTAGTCATAGATGAAACTTCAGGCGAATTTACCATTAAGTTAGATTGCTAAAATGTGAAAGAATGAGTAGGGGGAAAAAAGCTTCTTCGCCGATTGAATATTGGAGAAAATCTATTGATTTAAACAAATTCCCAAGACTTATCCTTGCAGCTACAGGATAACAGAAGAAATAACTGGTATGGAAGAACAAAATTCGTAATTTCTAACTATATCGTTTTGCTAGAGAAGCCACACATTAACGAAACTTTTTTGGGACCACAATTACTAATTTAATGTTCCCCAAATTACAGATAATGGAATTAACCACAATTTCAATAGTATACTCGCCCTGCTAACCAATAATTTACGAGGGTGAGTCGGAAAATAAGTTTCCCCTGTCAACTGCTGTCGGAGTTGTGTATGAAAATCAAAAAAATAGAATGAGACATTCAAGATAAAACATAGCTTTATTTTTCCACATAAGTATCAAGTACATTAAGACATTTGTCATGCCGCTTGATAAACTTCAAAAAGTCCTCCAGGAAAATCTCAGGGATTTGCATATGGAAAAAGCGCTTAGCTGCTTGTTTGACTTCCGAGTTGTTTCCAACTTCTTTGCGAGATTCTTCTTCAAAGCCGGAAACAGATGAAAGTCACTTAGTGCAAGATCAGGATTGTATTGCTGATGGTTATAGACGCTCCCAAACAAGAGTTGTAATATGGTTTTGCATTGCCGTCGCCTAGTGAGATCTTGCATTGTAATCCAACAACAGAATGCTAGATTTGAGAAGCCCAGGCCACTTTTTTCCGAATCCACCTGCTTTATCGCAGTCGAACTTTACCAATGGTGTATCGGTGTCTTACGATTCACCTGCGGGGGGGGGGGGGGGGTTGAAGCTCATCAAGCGGTATAACAAATGTCTCAATGTACTTGGCACTTATGTGGAAAAATAAAGTTTTGTGTTATCTTTAATGTTTCATTCTATGTTTTGACTTTCATACACAAATCTGACCACAGTCGACAGGGAAAATTTATTTGCCGACTTACCCTCATATATTTCGAAAAACGAATCTACTAATTTCAAGATAAATTCATTAGCTACTACCAAAGTAAAATTGAACAAAATTATCTGATCTGCATTGATTGAAACTGGAAATACTGAAAATTTGATTCGACGAGTATATATATGAAAAATTTATGCACCCGAATCGAAAGATTGAAGTATTTAAATATCGAAAATTGAGAAAATAACACAAAAATCATTTGATGCTTTCACTTGATTGATTTGTTTGTTTATTAACATTTATTTATTTATTGCATGATAGCCTTCGTAATATCTTTTGTCGTTAATTAAATTTCATCAATAAAATTATCTTAGAAATTAATCTGTAGCATTATTTCAATGTTATTTTTCTGATTGGCTGATTATTTATTAACGTCACACTTTGAAGCTACATGAGGGCTATTAGAGAAAGACTTCTTAATTTTAAATCTCAGTCAAGTGGCAAAGAAGACATTGAACGACACCAGGAAATCGTCCTCTTATTTGTCGTTTAAAATGATCCCGATGGTTACATTTCGTTATGGTCGAGTGACTGAGGACACCAAGGCTACTGTTTTCCTTCATCTTCTTGTTCATTAAATCCACTTTTAAAGCATTTTGTTTCACTGACAGGAGTATTATCCATTCAAAACAAGAATCAACAATCGTAAAAGATTGTTAGCAGCACTATATTAAAGTATCCTGGAGTATGCTTAAATAAGTTTGGGTTATAATATACAATGTGCTTCAGAATAACTATTGGTCCAAATGAATGCTAAGCAATAACACATCAAAAGGTATTTCAAGTATTATACCTGAAATTAAATATTTAGAGATGTATAGCGTGGAAATTCAGGATAGAATGTTTTCTCTCTCTTACGGGGCGTTGCCAAGCGTAAACTCTCACCGTGGTAGGAAATAAAATGAGGAACGATTCATTCAATCAGATAACATTTTTTAGTCATCAAAATTTCATTTTTGATACTTTCTGCACCACTTTATACATTTGATACATGCATTGATGTCAGTAATCATGGGTTGGTGCTTTGGAATAAGTTTTAAAAATCTAGTATGTGAAGCTTTCAAAAAACTGTTCTTTTGAAATAGGATCTTCTTAACCAGCGTTTATATATATAAGTCTGCTGTTATTTGCTCAGTAGCGGATGTATTTTCTTGGTAAAAAATTTGGGTCATTACTTGCTCATTCTTGAAGGATATAATTTCCTTTTACATCAACAGTTTCTATGTCTTAAACTAAGGACAACATTCTTTTTTATATATGATGATAATTTTCAAACTTCACTGGCTTCCTCTAACTAAATCGACAATTTGGTTGTAGTATACACCAAAATCAAAAGGTTAACACAAATAATCTTGCTGAGATGTATCATTTTGAAATAACATTTTAAAACTAGTACCTTTATTTGTATAGAATATGGCAAATAGAAAGGCCTGTTGTATTAAACGTTTACGTTTAGAGCGCCTTTTATTTTAATTCTTCATCGGCTGTTTCCATTATTTCGTCTAATGTATCTGCATTATATTTTTATTACTATAATTTCTAAAGCAACCAGTGAAAATATGGAAAAGGGAGTATTTTTAATTTGATTATTTTTAGGCAAAATATTGGGGAAAATCTGCAATAAAAATGTTTTTTTTTTAAAATTTTAAGGGAGGATGATGTATAATACTAATCGTTTTGAAGTTTTATTTATTTATACTTTATATTTCTCACAAAAGAAATTTTAAGCACCAAAATATTTAGCAAATATTACTAAACTCATCTTGGAAAAATATTTTAAATCCGTCTTCTACTTTTACAAATATTACTGGTATAATATGCTAAACATATTAACTTTTTTAATATTGTAAATTCGACTTAAAATAGAGTTCAACTATTTATACTAAAATTTTAATTTAGTGAAGTGTTTTTGGCGCATATAGATTAAGATTAAAAGGTTTTTTTTATTTATAGTGCAATGTAGCAAAATCTCAAAGTAACTTTTTTCGCCATGAAGCGAAATGAGAGATCAATCGCCATGATATTAGAATCAATCAAGCTCTGA
>BMAO01033709.1:0-18845 GCA_019973975.1 Trichonephila clavata | reverse complement strand
ACTTTAAATAAATTATAGTTTAAAAAAATAAAAACACGATTTTATGCTGAATCGAACTAAGAAGTAAAAAAATAATTCTTAATATAAGAATAAAATGATTAACGAGAAAATTAATGCCATTGGGGTAAAAGCGTGGGGTGCTTTGTACTGCATTTTTACACTAACTCGGGATAGAAGTTATAGAAATTATAACAACTGAATATTTTTACAGAACACCCCACGCTTTTACCCCAATGACATTAATTTTCTCGTTAATCATTTTATTCTTATATTAAGAATTATTTTTTTTACTTTTTAGTTGGATTCAGTATAAAAGCGTGTTTTTTTTTTTTTTAAACTATAATTTATTTTTCATTTTTTAGTTCGAACTACAATATAAGCGTGTTTTTTAGTTTTTTAAACGATCATTTATTCATTGTTGAATTTATCCTTGTGTTTGATATTTGAAGCTGGAATTACGTGGCTGTGGAATTAGTCTTGCTCTTCAATGGATATTAATTAACGGGTCTGAAGTGTATTTATTCTTTCCGTTTACGGGGCTTCGGATGAGTCCCGTATCGTTATATTAGATTCCGTCTCTTTTGAACAGGTCAAACAAATAAAAGTGTGTTAAGAAGGAAAAGTTCGAATTAAAAATTTTTTTAATGTACCATGTTTTTATAACGGACTAAAAATTATAAAATTCCTCCTTTTCGTTTTTTTTTTCTTTTTTCACATTTTCATGCATTGTCATCCACTTCTGAGCTATGGTCCAAATTTCAAGTCTCTAGCTCATCCGAAAGTCACACAGCTTAAAATCAATTACAAAATCCACCCGGACAGACATTAAAGAAAGCGAGTTAATAAAAACATGGTTATTTTTTTTGTCAATCGTTTTTTCGCCTATTAAACGTATTGCTATAATGTTAATTCGTATCATCATTCTAAACGTATTGCTTTATAAAAATAAAAAATATTTAGCAGTTAGAACTTAAATTATTTTTTCACATGCGCGAGCCTTTTTTATTTTCATTTTCAGAAAATGTTTATATTATGGTTAGTAATTGCTAACACACACTAACTCTCTGTTTCTGACATGAAAACACTTTTTTGGTTTTATTTCTATTAACCGCAATGTATTTATACTTGCATATATTTAGTTTAAATTCAAAACACTCGTCTTAGGGTTACTCCTTATTCTTTAGTCGCTAAATCTGAATTAGTCGCCAAATCTGGAAATATGTTTGAATTAGTCGACAAATCTGAAAATGGTACATAGAATAAGTCGCCAAATTTAAAAATGGAAAATGCAATAAGTCGCCAAATCTGGAAGTGGTATATGGAATTGTCGCCAAATCTGATTATCCTTATTCCCCACGATCCTGAAAGGACAATAGAACAAAATTTTGAAATTATTGTATTGTCATCGGTCCTTGGCAAGTGTGCAAAAATTCGAACTAATCTGACCTTTTAAATGGGTAAAAATCGATTCCAAGATTCCGTTACATGCAAGTGAAACTTATAAAGCGTGTTAAAAAACAGGTAGAAGATGTATGGTGCGAGATTTGGTGAGCATGGTGGATGCTCAAACACAGTAAGTCCGCCAAGAACTGTTTTACAGAAAGCGCAATGTGCACCGGATTGTGTCTTAGTGCAAAATCCACAAATTGTTGCTTTGTAGAGATCTGGCCTTCTTTTCCTCCCACTCCTCTAAGCTTTCTTAGGACCTCAATGTAGTATTGCTGTTTTACCGTTTGGCCTTGAGATAACCATTCAATCATGATGTGATGCCATTAATATCGAACACAAACGATGAGCATGGCCAGTTTTTGACGTCACAGATTGACCAGAACGTTCATTATCTACAATAACCTCCCGTTCTTCCAAAAACAGTTTGTGCCATTCAAAAATTTGACTATGTGATGTGTGAGCAATTATCTCCAGCATCTTTTTAACAATTTAAAGCATTCAGTTGGAGATTTTTTTTAATTACCCAAAGAATTACAACTTATGCGCAGCTTGATTTTAAGTTTTATCATGATCACTACACTTCGACAAAACAACGTCTTACTCAAACAATGATAAAAACAAACTGAACTAAATAGAGGGACGGAATAACATGCCACCAGCACTGGAAGTATGAAGTCAACTACACTCATGTCCATAAATTAAGGATAATGAAGTTCAGGCAAAGAAAGAGACAGAAGCAAAACAATTTGACTTATTTGTAAAGTCTATTTATTAAACAAAAGGTAAAAGAGCAAAAAAGATGCTATGTGTTTGACATAATTATAAAATTGCGATTTTTACTCCCTGGAGCAAATTTTAAAAAATAACCTATTTATAAAAAAACAGTATAATATGGTTAGTATGATGGTTAATACGGAGTATGTCTCCCGGACAACGCCTACGCATGCTGAGTATCAAATTATCAATCTGATCTTGGGAATATTACACCACTCATCAAGCAATGCCCTCCGAAGTTCCGGTAGACAGGTAGGAGGGGTTGACGGGTTCAATTCGTCGACCAAGCATATCCCACACATGCTCTATTGATTCAAGTCCGGTGAGTATGCTGGCCAATCCATACGGGTGATATCCTCCGATTGAAGGGATTCGTCTACAATGTTTGCACGGTGAGGACGGGCGTTGTCATTCATAAACAGAAATTCAGCACCATGGCCCCCGAAACAAAACGTACATGTTGTCCAGAATAACATCCCCGATAGATGTGGCCTTTCATCGTTACATCTGAACATGCAGTCAGTTCTGAAACCAAGAATAATTTCTCCCCAAACGAGCCATCCTGCACCACCGTAACGGTGTCGTTCAATGGTGTTCGGTAGTAACGGTACCTGACGCTCTTCATATGAAAGTCCGGCGAGAATCAGACTGCAAACTAAACCTGGACTCGTCGGAAAGCATCACACAAGACCACTGTTGCGGTGTCCACAATGCATGCTCTCTACTCCAGGTTAATCGCAGGCGACAGTGAGTTGCGGTAAAAGGGGAACACATCTGACAGGCCTACGAGCATATAGACCAATGTGCCCTAAGCGTCTGTACATGGTCTGCCTTGAAACTGTCGTACTGGTAGCTGAAGAGAGCTGACGAGATAGGTCTGATGTTGTGCTCCGTCTGTTTCTTTTGCAGTAACTGCAAATACCGGTCCTCATTCGGCGTTGTAACTCGAGGGCGACCTGTGCTGTAACATCTACTCACATTACCATCACCTTGGAATCGTTGTCAAAGCCTGGAGATGACACTCTGGGCGATTCCAAGTTCCTCGGATACTTCCAGCTATGTACGTCCACATTCCAGTCGTCCGATAATTCTACCACGTAAAATATCATCCAAATGTTCCTTTGTGCCATAACTAGGCGGTTATAGCACTGAAAGCTTTTAAAGCGCTGTGAACAATTTTACTTCTTTGCCCCCATTCCTTACATACCCCTCTCTTACACTGTTGTCATTGTGACGTATTATCCGCGCCATGAGGTGGTTTCCTGTAATTTGCATATTCTTCTTCAAGATGTGTGTAATAATTCTACAGGTGAAATTTTTATTTTAGAGTTTAATTTCTGTGTGATTCTGAATTATCCTTAATTTATGGACGTGAGAGTATATTCCATTCTCATTTCCTTCACACCAAGCTAATGGCTGTGGCATGCGTAGTCCGGAAATTTAACTGTCATACCTTGTATCCAATAACTAAAATAAAAATAAATCTTTAAAGGATAGAGAAAAAAAGATATTTTATTTCAGAATTTAAAATTAATTTTTTAAATCTAATTTATAAACATTAAAGCAAAAACCAGCTAAAAAGTTAAATTTTGTAAAGCAGTGCAATATTCTACTTAGTTTCTTAGCTTTAGCAACAACTGAGGCTCAGTTAAATTTAGTTTGAGCTCATCTCAAGTTAATGGAGCACAAATGCCATTTGAGTCATTTAAAATCACGATGAAAATGACTAGAATGACATTTACACTTATATCTCATTCTATAAGATTCCGAAATTATTTGATGTGACAGTTCAGATTTCCTGAGGGGCCAGCTTGTCGCTGTAATTCTAATTGGATTATAATATCAGATGTCTCTAGTTACGATTTAACATTAAACAATCTATCTTTATTAGTACTTATGTGGCAATGTTAAAATCAATTTTATTATTAGGCCGAGGAGATAAGAGAGTAAAATAATGCAACTATATTTTTTATATCTAATGTATGAGGTCAATTTATGCTTTTTAGTTTCCTTCAACTATTTACATCAAATTAAAGTAAAACAGTTTTGCACATAACTATTTTAACCACTAAGGAGTTATGTCACTGATTGTATACGTTCAACAACTTGATTAATTAAAAATAATTAGGTATGGCTAAAACCATAACTTCTATGTGACTGAAAAAATCATAATTTATAAATTGCAATATAAGAAGAAAATTGTTCTGACAAAACATGTATAAAACGAGAGATGGTTTTAATTTCAAAAACTTGCTTTTTAATAAAGGTTATGTGTATGTATGCTGTTTAAATGTTTTTTTTAAAATCTTTCGTAATGTTTTGCTTGAAATGCACATAAAGAAAAATATTACGTAAATTGAATGTTTTAAAATTTACGAGGGTCGTCCAGAAACTAAAGATCGATTGCGCATTATGGTCAAGCAGTGCCGATTTAAGTTCATTTCGGGCGTAGAAGATCTACAGTCCCCTTGGCACTGGAGGATCAAAATTTAAAACCAGAAAATCTGGTTAAGTTCATTTATTCCGGGCCCTTCTGGCTCCCGGAACCCTGGGCGCCCACCCCAAGTGCCCAATGGATAAACCGGCACTGCGGCTGAGCATATGCACACCAGTTAGCTCTTTCCCTCACTTTATTGTCACAATAAAGCGATGGTCATTGAAGGGCACATGACCGTTCAGTATTGAACGGTCATGTGTCCTTCATTCTGTAATCCTTCACAATGGTAACGTCCATCAAAACCTCCAACAAAAAGTAAAATGTATGGCGTCCTTCATTTTCTGAGTGCTCAAAATTTTCGGTCTATCGAAACTCTTCAATGATTTAAGCTTTCCATCCAAAACAAGTTATGTGAAATGTTGTCTTCAAAGATGTTTTTGATACATGACAATGAACCGCTTCATACATCAGCATAAACACATAGAGAGCTTCAACAGCTGAAGTAAAAAAAATCGGATATCCTCTTTACAGCCTCGACTTGACACCAAGTGACTTTCACTTAGTCTCGAAACTAAAGGAATATTTAAGTGAAAAACAGTTCATCAATCATGAAGATTTCAAACAAGAAGTGACACCCTGGCTCCTTTCAAGAATATAACAGGAATTAAAAAGTTGGTCCCATTACAATAAGTGCCTGGACAGTGGAGACAACATTGACAAATCAAATAACGCATTGAGATGTATTAAATAAAGTTTTTCTGTCGATATGTTTCGTTTTTATTTAGCTACACCAAAACGTTCTTTTTATTTTCTAGATGACCCTCGTAAATTTTCTAGTAATATTGAACATGACTTTTTAAGTTTAAAATTAAATGGAATTCTCTTTATGCATCCTTTGTGATATCAACATCAATAAAGTTACTTTAAAAAGCTGATCCCTTTAAAATTATTAAAAATTGCCCTTAAAAAAGTTTCGAACTCCTAAATGAAATTACACAACTGAAATTTCTTTTAAAATTTTCTGCAATTCATTTTTAAGGGGACATGTTACGATTAAAAAAAATTTTTTTTTGACCTAATAGTTTTTACATTTTTATTACTTATCATTTAAGTATGTATACTACGTAAAACAATTTTTGTGTTTAAAATGCTATAAAAAGCTGGCTATTTAGTTTTTTTAAAGAAAATCTTTAAAAATTCTGAAGGGATTTTAAAATGCTACTAAGTTTACGAAAACTGACGTACACACATGAAATTTGATTTACAAGCAAGTCAAACTATATATAATAATAGTTGGTGTGGGGTTTCAACTAAAATGAGTGATATTGTAAAATGCTTTTTTTTTATGAATGCTTGCCGAAAATTACTTGAAAAAAATGTATAAATTATAAATTCAACTATTTTTTTAAAAATATAAATATTGCTTTAATTTAAAAATGTATACCAATTTTTTTCCCAATACTGAATGCAATAGATAGAAAAAATACCAAAGCATTTGGCTCAACAGAAGAAAAAGCCTTAGAATTTTAAATGAACATAAACAAGTTATTTTTCTTTCTGAGATAAATCAGTTTAAAGTTTCTATTTGCCATTTAGATATGAATAAAAACGAATGTAAAGGATATTATAACTGTGGATTTTTTAAACTTATTTCAAATTTCGAAAATCAAAAATTTATTTTTATTAAAATATCTTGTGTTATTGAAAGGAAAAAAATGATTATTTGATCCTTGAAAGAGATAAATTAAAATTTTTAAATTTTATTTAAATAAGCTTTTTACATTAATAATATTACACTCGTGTGCTTTTAATCTTAGAGAACAAATAAAAAGAGTTGCTCAGAAGTGTTATTTTTAAAATCTAATGTGTTATCAATTTTTTTCTGCATAAAATTTCTATTTATTTGAAGCATTGAATTCTGAAGAACTTAAAAAGGTTTTATAGATATCTAATCTGTTATGTATGGGCAAAGTTTGTAGAAAACCTAAAGTTATTGCTTGAGGATAATGTAAAATATTAGTTCAGAACGCAGTTTGAAATGCAGCTTTTTGAAAAAAATTAATTTTTTACACAGCATAATTTATATTATTTCGAGAGTTAATTTTTAACTCTCGAAAATGGTGTAATAGAAATACTGCAACTATATAGGATGTTGCTAAATTCGATCGACAAATTCAGAAAGTATGATAGTAGGCAGTATGGGGATTACAAATCCTCCTAGAACACGGGGTTGCAAACCACGTTTAGCCAGAGTTATTTGCAAAATCAGTTTTGCAGGGTGTGATGTCGAGTGGAATGAAAAGGGACAGTAAAAAGTGAGAAATACATTTATTAGATGTAAAGCAGGTTTGCAATACGAACAATGCTTTCCATCTCGACGTCAGAAATGCAATTAAAAGTAATTGCCACAGGAAAAGTTCGAAGTTGCGGCCATGTAGGTCATAGTGAAGGAGTGTCGGACGCGTTCAAACAATTCCGATGTGATGCCAATGCCAGCTGAAGTGGCGATGACCCGTGCCATGAGGTCCCCCACTGTAGCCATCGGCGTCTCAAGCACAAGAAATTTCAGGTGGGGCAGAAAGAAGAAATATAAGGAATTGAGGTCCAGGGCGTGTGTAGGCCAGGGTTGGGCAGACTTTTCCAGGACATGGGCTGCTTCTAATTTTTTCAAGGTGTTGCGGTCCACCCTCTGTTAGTGACTCACACAAGGACGGGGGAGGGGTTCACGGGTCCGAACCCTCCCTCATAGCTCTACATTTTTTTTCCGATTCATTATAATCCCATGCAAATAGGACGTAAAATGTAATCAAGTATTTGTTATTAGTAATTTTTTTATTAATTAATGTTAGTTATTTATTCAGAAATTTATTTTATGCTGATTTTCGTTCCCAACAATCGACACAAAATTAAAAAAATTTGTTTGGCTGCGTATACGAGAATGGTAGACCTTCAACCCTCGACTCCATTCCCCACTTGAAAAATTCTTGTGTGCGCCACTGCCCAATGTCATAGGTGTGGTGAGGTAAGGAAAAGGTTAGTATTATAACTTAATAAAAATACGGAATATGTAAGTACCTACAGAACTAAAATAAAAAAAACTACACTTTTAAAACCACATGTAAAGCAAAGCGCAAGAAACAAACTTAATAAGAATAGCCACAAACATAATTATATCAGATGACGCATTTATTATGAGACGATTCAAAATACATTAAAAAATAAAACATTTTCATCTAAAGTTACTTTGCTTTGTCATAGTCAGTAGAAGACTTACGTCTACGTACTGTCAACCAATCTTGAATTTTCCGTATATAATTACTAACTGCTAAAATCTTCAGGCGGTCACCCCAAAATGTCTTAGTAGTCCACCGGTCGATCGCGATCGACGTAATGCCTGCCCCGAGTGTAGGCAAAGCAACAGGTCCACCGTGTGCAATCCACCTCTCGTGATCTGTAGCATAATCGTGATTACACACCTCAGTCGAAAAATATGCTGGTGTACTATCGTGTATGATCCCAAAGTTCTGGAGAGCAGTGGCAGGTACTCCCCGCCAAGTGATGTAGGTAAACAAGATATTTGGCTCCATTGAGGTGTTCGGGTAGTGTATGTATATTCCTGCATTTGTTTGGCCATTCCCCTCGTCCTCATTATGCTCCCGACGGCTACTCTTATCGCGATTTTCTCCGACTAAACATGGTTTGCGACCTCGTGTTCCATGGTGTTTCCCAAGATGCCACTATCACCCCTCTGAATTTATCGGTCGAATTCGGCAACACTTTGCATATTAACTACATTCATGTCCATAAATTAAGTATAATTCAGAATCAAATGGAAATTGAACACAAGACTAAAAATTTTTCTTGTAGAATAGTCACACACATCTTCAACAATATTATGCAAATTATAGGAAGCCACCAGATGACACCGATAGTACATCACAATGATGAGAGTGTAAAAAAGGGGTATATAAGGATTGGTGGCAAAGAAGTAAAATTGTTCAAAAGTGTTTTATAAGCCACTCAGTGACATAATCGAATAGTTATGACACAGAGGAAGCATGAGGATGTGTTTTTAAGTCGTAAAATTATTGACCACATGGAATATAGCTTACTTAGATGGAAGTATTATAGGAACTTGGAATTACCCAAAGTGGTTTTGGCAACGATTCCAAGAAGACGGAAATGTCAGTAGACGTTACAATACAGATCGCCCCAGAGTTACAACACCAAATGAAGACTGATGTTTGGCAGTAATTAAAAAAAAAGCAGACGGAGTAGAGCATCCGACCTATCTCGTCAGCTATCTCAACCACTGGTACGACAGTTTCAAAACAAACCATGAATAGGCGTTTTGGACATGTTGGTCTATATGCTCGCATGCTTTTTAGATGGGTTCCGCTCACTACAACTCGCCTGGAGTAGAGAATTTGCAATGTGTGTGTGTAGACATCGTCACAGTGGGCATGTGTGATGTTTTCCGACGAGTCCAGGTTTAGCTTGCAGTCTGATTCATGTCGGACTTTGATATGGAGAACGTCAAGTACCCGTCCCCTCCAAGACAATATCATTGAATTGTATGGTTGTAGTGGTGCAGGATTGCTCGTTTGGGTTAAATTTTACTGGGCTCCGGAGTAGATTTGTATGTTTAAATCAGAACCATGGGAGGCAAAATTGATAAGGACATTTATCTTTGCTTAGGGGTACCGTGAGCCTAGAATTTGTGTTTATGGATGACAATCCCCGTCTTCTCAACAAGCAAACATCGTAAACGAATGCCTTCAATCTAAGTTTATTATCCCAATAAATGATCATCATTCTCACCTGGTTTGAATCCGGCACAGCATGTGGAGCACATGCTTGGTCAGCGATTTTCCTCCCATCAATCACATCATATATGTGTACCGGAACTTCGGAGGGCATTGCTTGCTGAGGGGAGTAATCTTCTCCTCAAGATCAGTTCGATAATTTGATACTCAACATTCCTAGGTGTTGTACGGACTTTAATTCATCACATGGGAGACATACAATGTATTAATTATCATACCAACCATGTAATATTAAGTTTTTGTAAATAGAGCATTTTTTATAATTGTTCTAGGGAGCAAAAAGCGTTGCTTTTATGAACAGTATCACATATACGCTATCTTTATTGTTCGTTATCTTTTGTTTAATAAATGAGCTTATAATGAATATGTTCCGTTTGTTTTGTTTCTGAACCTTTATTTCCGGGAGCTGGCATTATACTTAATTTATGGTCACGAGTGTAAATTATATTACTTTTTTTTATAAATAGGTAATATTAATGTTATTATATTTATTTAGGGATAAATATAACTTCCAGTATTTTTATTTATTAATTACTTTTTTAAACATTGCATAATTAGAGAAAGGTATCAAAAAGAAGTTGAAGAATTTTTTGAGTTGGTGTCTTTGTAATTTTATTAACTTATAATAAATGTTTATTGCTAAATATTGAACTGAAAATAGGAAGATTTGTAGAAAAATAATATTTTTTATGATATTTAATATTCATAGATAATAATTTTGAAATAATTTTTTACATAATTAGGAAGCTTACAAGTACCTTTAATTTGTTTTCCTAATTTCCTATTTAAAGCAACTTTGCAAACATCTCTGTAACGAATACTACAAAAAACTAAGCCTAACATTTAAATCTTTTCATATGAATTACATATGGATCATGGAAACAATCAAATCATCTTTGATAGCATGATATTTTTTAATTTATCACACACCAATTATGTACATATAAAGCACAAATATATGTGGGACGGCGTCTAGGGGAAGGTTCGATTTTAATGTTAAAATAAGCCCGCAGAGTTAAAATAACTTATTTTATTAATAACACAACTAAAACATTAACTATTTACAAGGGGTTTTAAATTATTTGAGATAACACCATACTAATTCCGAAAACACGTACTCTTTCTCAAAACAACGGAGAGAGCGATTTCCTCTGACCTGCCTTCGTTTAAGCTTTGGTGCAACTCTCAGTTTTCATTTCTGCCCCCTTTATAAATACATGACCTCATCGTATCGCGCAGCTAAAACTCACGTGGTTTCGATTAGTGGTGCCATCTCTTACAATAAAAATCAAAAGAAGTAAAAGAAAACTTGCACTCCTTTCCTACATATATTTGTTTCTTTATATAAATAAAAAAAAAAATCGAATTTTAATAACCCCAGTAAAATGCATTTTTCGTGAAGACGCTTGACGAAATATCGGTTGTCACGAAATAATAAACGGTCCCGACAAACTACTATGCATTTTCATGTATTTTTTCTCTCAACACGAAACGAAAATCACTTAACACGAAAAGATTTCTCTTTTGGGAATGAACAAAATATGGAAAACACCAGTCTCACATAGGCGAGATTTAAAAGGTATGTGGAATGAAAGAGAGCTGGTTTTACATGTTTCGTAGATAGGAGGTCAATTTGGTTTTGAAATACCCTCGGAATAGCCCGTGACACGAACCACTTTTTTTTAAAAATCTAAAATACTTTTACCCTTTCCATCCCTATACAACCGCCATATAAAAACATCTCATCTTTCAGCAGGTGGCTTTGAAATTCGGTGACGAGTACATCAGAGTGTGAGTTAAAATCAGTGAGTTTGGTTCGCATTGTGTTTTTTATTTTAAAATAATTGTTTTTGTGGGCACAATGGAAAAGAACTCAGAGAAAACCAAACTGCTATTCCGCTGAAAATGAAGACTTGGTTTCTTAAAGTTGTTGATCAAAAACAGAAGACGAAAACGGAAATCTGTAAAGATTTTAGTATTGCTATATATAATTCCACTTTATTAACAATAATTTAAAGAAAGGGTAAATTACGGAAATATTTGAAAAGTTTTCATTAAATACATATATACACATATATATGAAGTAAAATGTACCCTAATAAAACCTTAATTTTATTAAATACAAGTTTTTTTTTAAATATCTTTTAACACGAAATTCTTGAACACAAAAAAATATCTTAGTTCCCTTAGCTTTTGTGGTAAGCAACTTTCACTATAATTCCAAATTCAGCTGGCAGGCATTTGCAGTTTTTTAATTTAAGCTGCGCAACAATGACAATACTTATAACCATTCTACTGAATTAATTACAATATTTCTAGGTTTTCAAAATTAAATGATCTTAATTAATATTTTCAAATTTAATTACCTAAAAATATCAAAATATTAAAAAACGTGCCACACAAAAAAATAACTGTTTTTTTTTGCAAATGATTTTTAAGCTATTGAGAAAAATATCTGGTAGATAATATTATAACGTAATTAAACAGTAAGTGTTTCTTCTCTATAATTTTGTATCCACAGTAATATTTGTATATGTAACTTAATTCCTAATTTTGCTTCTATAAATTAAAAAATAAATGAGACAACAATTTGCAAAATTCTTTGAGTTGTAATTATGTAACTATTTGACCTTTTCGTAACCAAAAATATGCTGATGCCAAAACTTTACTTGAAATTTTTTTTAAATGTTTGAAAGTTCTCTACAATAATGTTGTCGTAAGAAACAAGAAATACTCCTTTATGCAACTTTTTGATTAACATTTAAGGATTCAATGTGTTATAATTTATTTTTAATCTGATCAAAAGGAATTGAAATATATATATATATATATATATATATATATATATTAATGTTCTCTATATACGCTGCCTGGCCAAAAAGAAAAAAAAACTCAGTTCTAATAAAATGGGATTAGGTTACATTTTTATAACAGAACACTACGCATTCGTCTTAACAATGATTCTATCGAAGAACTTAAAGGAGCTAAATAAAGAGCGTGAATGAACCTCATGTTCTTGGACCCAGTTTTGCATAATGCAAGCTTAATGAACCTTAACATGTTATCGTCTTGAAAAATACTAACGCCTTCTAGGAAAATGTAATCTGTTGGGGAAATGAGTTGGTAACTCAATAAACTTTCATATTCAATATAATTCCTTTTATTATTGTATACTGTTGCTGAGGCAAGACCATGCCAACAGAAAAAACTCCAGATTATAACACTTCCTTGAGAGACTTGCACAATGGGTACGGTATATAAATTTAAGAGGTGTCGAAATTTTCCTATTTAAGAGATCCTACAGTTTTTAACGAACGAGGAAAAACTTCCAATGCAAAAGCTTTTCATAATTTTTTAGATGTATCCAGATATTTGAATTGATTGTGTTATTAATATCGCACTTAAAAGCAAAGTGAGGGATATTGGCAACAGACTACGTAATTTTAAGCCATGGTCAAGCCTCTCCAAACTACTTCACCATACCATTGGAAATACTTAGAGCCACGACAGATTTCACGTACATCATCCCTTCTTCACAGAGGGTCTTCAGTGGCATTGCGGTTGAAACCCATGATTCGAAAACGTCGGCCACGATTTCGGAATTATGGCCACTATGCTACCGCTGTCACACATTATCCTGAAATGTAGCCACCCACATTATCCTGAAATGTAGCCGCCCAACCAAATTTTATTCAAGATTTATGCTTCCAAGTTACCAACATTTTCCTTCATGTCTCCCCATTTTGAGCAGAATGCAAAAGTTGAGATTTTTCACAAATCTGTACTAATGTTATTCATAAAAGAAGAAATCTCATTTTACAATTGGAACGACAGTATCTGTTAATCAGTTGTATGTAATTTTTACCTATGGGAACCAACAGATGCACATCCGTTTTGCAAGTCACTGCAGCAACGCGTCCAAGGTATTTCTTTTCGACTCCAGTTCCTTTTTCTTTTTTTCCCACAGCTGATAAAAATGCAACCTTTGCCTTTATACGGAAGAAGCTTTTAGGTATAAACACCTATCCTCAGCCATTCCACATCACATTTGAGGAATTACTGGCAACACGTAAGTATACACAATTCCAACATCTTTTTACTTATACAATCCAGTTACTCATTTTCAGTAAATTTGTTATAATATTGTCTTATTTTTGTGATACCTGTACAAATGCTCTCTGGTATTTTATTATTGATATTCTTTATTTACTCTATACCAGTGAAAAAAATAGCTCTTATACTTAAACATTTATAATTTTTAAGTGTATTTTAGCTAGATTATTCAATCTTTAAAAACGGTTTTGAATAATAGAATCTAATATAGAATGAAAATTGTAAACTTTAATAAATTGTTGATGATTCTATTTTCCTGAATTTTTTTCAAGAGTACTTTTTTTTAAAAAAAAAGCTGCCTGTTTCAGTTTAAACGCAAATTACAAGGTGGTGACAAAATAACTGGATATAGGTGAATGTAATGGTGACACTAAATTTATCGGAAAACTTGTATAATTTTTGAGTAATAAAATTTTTTTCATTAATTTAATGATTTTCACAAAAATTCTAAGATTTCCATAATTTAGTAGCAGATGCCCCAAAATACCCAGGGTATTACAGGTGTGAAATTAATGAACTTAATTATGAGCAATATAACAGAATTAGTAAGCAAGAATCTAAAACTAGGTATTTTATAAAACGTGTATCTTAGAGTTCCGTATAAAAACATAAAACTGTTTTTTGAATGAATCGAGTAATACAAACTAATACTTTTAAACTTGCTTTGAAATAAATGATTCAATTTTTTTAAAGAAACAGTAGGAAAAATCTTAATTATTTCACTATTTAGAAGCATTTTATACTTTGGTTTAAAATTAATTTACTTTTAAAGAATTACAAGGATTATTAAGGATATATTTAAAATTTCATTTTATTTATTAAATAAATATAATGCTCAGTTATTATTATTTGTAATTAAAATGAAGCTCAAAATAAAAAAAATTAAAAAAAACATTAAAATTTAAAATGATTATAAAATTATTTCCACATTTGTGATTATCATTCTATGTGTATACCTATTCTGTACCCTTCGATTGACAAAAAAGTTATTTTTACTTTCTAGAGTGAAGATAGATTTAAAAAAAACTTGTCTTAAAAGATAACTATTTTCAACAATTAATCATAGTTAAAAATGATCGCAGAATCCTTAAAGTAGCATTTTCTAAGTGTTATCCTTTTATAAAATAAACAGAATTAGTGAAAATCCCTTTTCTCCAAAAAATCTTACAAAATGCTATTTAGAACATTTTTATTCCATTTAAAACATGAAATTATTATTTTTATTTTAAATATAAAAAAATTAAATTATGAAATTTGATTCAAAATTAATGGGATTTTAATACCTTTAGGTCATTTTTACATCGTGTGTGGATGGCATGTGAAAAAAATCAGCTTTAAAAGTATTAGATGATAAAATCTTTATCTTATTTCATGTAAAATTTTCTTTTAAATTAGTTTTTCTCAATTATTTTATAAAAATAAAAAGTAAAATGGAAATAACGAGATTTGTGAAATCTAATTTCTATAGTTAAAAGCCAATTTGAAGACTATTGAATAAATAAATAAAAATCTAACTCCCAGAAAGGAAATATGTAGCTTGTAAAATTTATTTGTATATAGAGATTCTTGAAAAAAAAATTTAAATATTATATAGTTCAAAATAAATTAGTTATATCGGTCATGTAGCGCAATAAAGAGAAGTAATAAAATTGATATTTCTGCATGAAAGTTTTCTTTTACGACAAGGTACATGAAAAGAAATCAAATGAATTATTATCTACCTTTTAAAATTAGAGGTTTTCTTTACGTGATTAAAATTGGTAAATTTTAAATGAATTTTATAGTGATTTAATTATGAAATAACAATGCTCTTGGAAAATACATAAGTATACAGTTCGTAAAACTTACAAGAGAAAAAATTTACGAATAGATTTTCAATATGCTGATGAAAATGTTTCAATTGAAGAATTTTATGATGCTCCATTTTGTACTTCTTGCATCAAACTAGTTATTTATCTTCATCTCGATAAATGTCTTGAGGTTAGGAAAAGAGAGATAAATAAAGTTAAAATTTTTCTTCAGAAGGGGCTGTCAAAATTTTCCATTAAAATGTTTAACCTATTCCATACATTTGCATTTCTTAAGAAAAGGCTGATAAATTAAGCCTATGAAATTTAATGAAGTAGATGAATGATTTTTGAACCGTATCTCTCTGTGTGTTAAAATATTCTGAATTTATAAGTGAATTTTCTTACAGGGTACAAACACTTTCTAAATATGATTTCTTCCTTATTTTTTTGGCAACATTTTATAATATAGTTGTTATTTATACTTTTTGAGATCTTCAGAGCATTTGATTGATTGATTGATATTTTTCTCAAGATTTATTTTTGAAATTCTAAAATCTTATATATATTTTCGCATGATTTTAAATCTTTTCTCTTCATATTCTAGCGCCATGAAGTTTCTCGCCTTGATCTTCCTCGCGGGCTTAGCCCTCGCTTCGGCAATCCCAGTACCATCTTTCGAACAAGGTATGTTTTATTTTTTACGGATTTATCTCTTACATGATAAAACATATGTTATATCTTTGAATAGAAATGCTGTTTAGTGATTAGATGCAAATAAACATCACTGTAGTTAGAACTTTCTATTACGAGGAAAGTAACAGTAAATAAATAAAGCACGGAATTTTGAAAATTATTTAATGTTTAGCACAAATATGATTTTTTATAACATTTAGAATATTCAAATGCATTGAATGGATTTTGAAGTCAATATAAAATGATGAATAAACTGAACTTCAGAAAAAAGGTTTTCTGTACAGTATGTTTAAGGAAAACAAAAATAATCTAGTTGTTAGAACAATTAAGAAGCACTGTAATCAAAATTATTAACTATAGTAAACAATTTCTATTATGAAGGAATAACCTTTTTAATACTAATTTGAATATTCGCACTGAAGCGCGAACACTAAAATAAAATTTAAATTTTGACTCAAAGAGGCAGTTCATCAAATATCTAGTCAACGCAAGAAACATTTTCGTCTTATTAAAAACAATAATAAATGTCCCAAAATAACATTAATGTAGTTTTCACTCATAATAAGACGCCAACTGAAATTAATTTTGTATCACATGCATCAGAGAATATGATATTTAAATATAAGAGGAAGAACAAAACACCTGTTCTCCTCTCAGTCAAATTAAAAATGACTTTTAAAATCATTTAAATATTTACTTTCTTGTTTTCTATCTAGATATTGATGAGTACAACACTGCTCTTGATGACTTCTACCTGGACCTCGCTTTAGAAGCTGACGAGTAAGTAGCCAGAATTTTTACGTGTAATACTATGCAATATATATAAATAACCATTTAACTATAATTCAAAGAATCATAAGCTATTCTTACTAGTCATAAATTATTTTATACCTTTTAGGAATTTTAAATGAAAAATTAAAGCAAAAATAATACAAAACTCTGTGCTTTCAACTTTATAGTTTGTAGACGAGTTAATTTAAAATAATTTATTAATTTAATATTTATAGCTTATTTATTATTACTTAAGTGAAAACTGTAAAATAAAACAAAGTTTACCATTTTTCGGAGGTATTTAATTTTATAGATGGGTCTTTTGTATGCATTTAGGCAGTTTATATTGTTTCTTAATATCTACACATAATGAATTAATCTGTAGAAATATGTATTTCTTATATTTCTTATATTTATAACATACAATAAATGCAAGACACTATTTACACAAGAAATATCGTAAAAGCATCAGAAATTATATCTCTAACTTTTGTCACAAGTTTGACATTACATAATTTCCCTTAGCAATGTGTGTATGATTTTATAAATTCCCACAGTCATGTGTGTACGCATTATCCTATATGTAATTAGACATATAGCAAAATAAATAATTCGAGAAATATTTCTGAATTTATATTTCATTTTTTTCTCAGAACCTCCCTTGATGACCTGAAAGCAAAACTGAAGGAACGATTCCAGGAGATCCTTGAAAAAGTAAAGGAAGCTATCGAAAATGGCAAGGTTGTCAAAGAAGACTACCTCGTCAAGGTAAGACATCAGCTTCGAATCCATAACAAATTGAATAATTATTACTTGTACCTTCCTACGTGATATTTTTTAATTGATGAAACATGTCCTCTGCTTAGTTGAAGGAAATCAAAGAAAAGCTGAAGGACCTTAAGGTTGACCTCGGCAACAAAGCCAAGGAACTCATTGAGAAATTGAAGGAAAAGGCCAAGGATTACTGGAAGAAGATCTTGGACAAGCTCAACCCCGAGGAGAAGTCCTACGCTGAGTTAGTGCATTTTACTCTGATAAAGAACCAGATAAATATCGCAAGATATAATTAAGAATATGTCTAAGAATTTTTAAAAATAATTAAGAATTCTTGTCTTCAGACTAATTTTCGATCTCCATAAGAGGATAAGATTCCTATCTTTAGAGCTACTGTCGAACATTACTTGATTAACTTTCATGTGATATTTTACTTGTTAGTATAATTCCTATTTCAAGAAAATATTATTAGATATGTAACAGCTAGAAAAGTGTCATTTCCATACAAAGAAAAACAGAAATGAGAAAAAGAAGCATAATACTCATAAATACAAAATTTAAAATTTACTTAACTAGTCTTCCGCGAATTGTGAAAAAGACATGAGTTTTAACTTTTCTTTCTTTCAGTGATGACACAGTTGAGGATATCAAGAACAAGTTGAAGGAGCGTTACCAGGAACTTCTTGAAAAACTAAGGGATGCCATCGAAAAAGGCAAGGTTGTTGGAGAAGACACCATCAACAAGGTATAATAATGCTCTTCTTAAGATCATATACATGTCTTCAAAAATGTGTAAAAAATTAAATTTACCGAAAAGTATTAAAATGAGATGTTCTAGAGTAATTTTTAAATAATGTATCATGTTTTTGTAGCTTAAGGAGCTTCGTGAAAAGATGAAGGACATGAAAGTTGACCTCACCGGTAAGGCCAAGGAAATTATCGAAAAGCTAAGGAAAAGCTAAGGACTACTGGAAAAAAATCTTGGACAGGCTTAACCCTGACAAACGATCTGTTGAAGAAGAACTTTTCGCCGAGTAAGTTAGTTAATAGAAAAGCTTAGAATTTCTTTGTGATAAATACATTTATATAATTTAATTATAACAAATTGTCTTCCTTTCAGCGAAGAGACCCTGAATGAGCTGAAGAACAAGCTAAGAGAACGATTCCAGGAAATCCTTGAAAAAATTAAGGATGCCATTGAGAACGGAAAAGTCGTAA
>BMAO01033708.1:0-24895 GCA_019973975.1 Trichonephila clavata | reverse complement strand
AAAAGGAAAATGACGTGTTGAAAAAGGAGACTTGACGAGTTCAAAACAAAAGAAAATGAGTTGAAAATAAAAGAATATGAATGGAAAACAAAAGAATATGAATTGAAACAAAGAATATGAATGGAAAACAAAAGAATATGAGTTGAACGCTAAAGTACAAAACATATCAGTTGAATAAAATATTGAAAAATTTGTTGCAAAGAAAAGAGTGGACAGAATCTCTTCCAATACATGGCGTTGGAAAAACATAGTGTAAAAAGGTTGGTTCGACCTCGTTCAGCCATCTCTCAACTTTCTAGTTCTAGCAAACCTTTGAAACTAAATCATGTAAGCTTCTATCTCTAAAAAAAAAAAAAAAAAAAAAAAAAAAAAAAATTTTTTTTTTTTTTTTTTACAGAGTGAGAAATCTTTTCAGAGCTGTTTGAGTTTGATTCTCAAGTTGTTCTTCAAGTGCCAAGTGTATTATCATTGTCATTTTAATTTCCAGTTGTCATGTTCTGTAGACCCTCCTATGGGGGGTCTGGCCTACACCATGAGTCGTTTTGTCATCTACTCGTGCCCTCCAACCCTTTGATAGCTCACCCTCCCTTATCGGCTCCATACGAGTCGAGTTATTTTCGATTCAAACTGTGTTCTTTTCCAGGCTCTCGAGACCCTCCTATGGGGGGTATACTTTAGAATTGTACAGGGTTCGACAGGGGCTTGAAGCCCACGTCCTACAAGGTGCCACACAAGTTCATAGGCACCCTAGGAGCCCCGTGATTTACCTTTGAATTTTGTTTTTTTTCACTCTTTACAGACCCTCCTATGGGGGGTAGGGTCACAGCAGTGACACTGTTGCCCTCTACTCGCTCGTCTCTTTCATTTGACATGCTGCAAAAGCTTATGGGATCCATAGAAGCCGAGATGGGTTCAAGACCAGTGGACACCAGTGTTGGAACCCTACAGACCCTCCTATGGGGGGTAGAATCTTGTAACGGGTATCCTTCGAAAGAGCTCGCCTTCCAAACGTGGATAGGTGACACGACGCCCTGAGGGGTGTGGGGGCTGAGCAAGGTCCCTTTCAAATGTCGGAAATGGTTTGGAGCCTAGGATCGAAACCCGGGACCCAAGGTCTAGATCCATGGTATATATCGATGAGTCCCTGTGAAGGGCTATCCAACAACGTCAACCGTTTGAAAATCGGACGGATAGGTGAGGAGCAAATCCAAAGTAGGTCATAGGGCCTTTTTTAGCCTAGTGCCTGAACCAGGGGGTCTAGGTCCAAACCGATGAATGTTTTGTAAACTACAAACGATTCTGAATCTTTGGACGGGTCACACGTCTACGAGGGCCCCATAGGAGCCGAGATATCGCCACTTCCGGTTCACCAGGGGGGGGTCCCCATGACCCCCAGGGAAAAAGTCTGGACCCGATCCGACCGTAATTTACCGAGATAGAAGGTTTGGACTTGTTTCCATAGCGTTCCAATGGAAAAGCTTCCATACTACCAGTCTAATGCTGCCGAAAATTACAAGTCCAATAAAATGCTACTGCGCATGCGCCTTTAAAACTCTACTGCGCATGCACAATGTGATGTTCACTCTTGAATGTTGGATATAAAATGGAGGACCTCGCTCGCGAGCTCCAGTCGAGCAACTGCTATGGGGGATTTTTTTTTTTCTTTTTCTCTCTTCTATCCTTTTCGGGTCACTTGCCACAAAATTTGGTGTAAGCCCCCCTTAAGGGCCGGTGAGTCTCGCATGACCTCTTTATTCACGTAATGTTTTACTTGTTTTACTTGTTTTATTATGATTTTTTTTTGTATATATTTTTATATTTTCGGATGCCATACGATGGGTCATTGTTTAAACTGGGTTTCAATGTCGCACCTTGAATGGTTTTTGTGCTATAGTGTTTGAGTGCGGGTCACTTTTTGCGTCACGCGAAACTTGAACGGGACCTTGCTCAGCCCCAGGACCCCTCAGGTCATCGTGTCACCTATCCATCTGTTTGGAATAAAAGGCTCTTTCGAAAGATACCCCTTACAAGATCCTACCCCCCTAGAAGGGTCTCTAGGGTTCAAAAACAGGTGTACATTGTCTTGAACCAATCTCGCAGGTACGAACCAATCTCGGCTTCTATGGAACCGAGAAGCGTTTGCAGCATGTCAAATGAAAGAGACGCGCTAGTAGAGGGCAACCCTCCCATTGATTTGACCCTACCCCCATAGGAGGGTCTGTAAGGAGTGAACCATCAAAACATTCAAAGGTACATGGTGGGGCTCCTAAGGCACCTAGGAACGTGTGTCGCGCAGGGTAGGACGTGGGCTACGAGTCCTGTCGAACCCTGTATACCATTGGGAATACCCCCATAGGAGGGTCTCGAGAGCCTTGAAACTCACACGGTTTGATCGAAAAGAACTCGATCCCATTGGAATAGACCGAGATGGAAGGTTCGAGCACGAGGCCATGAGAAATGAGACACTGGAAAAAAAATGAAAAGTCTATAACATTCTACTGCGCATGACGTCACTTGAATGTAGGGTATAAACACTCGACAACTTGAAGTCAAACTCAAACTATTCTTTGCTCTAAAAATGTTTCTCACTCTGAAAAGTTTTTCACTCTGTAAAAAAAAAAAAAAAAAAAAAAAAATTTTTTTTTTTTTTTTTTTTTTTTAGAGAGTAATAGTTTGGTTGAAAATTTTTGAGCTGTTCAATCTGCCAAGAGTTGACAGTTTTGTTTGTATTCCCTGATTGTAAGCATTCCTTCCTGAGAGTCATGTCTTCATTAGAAACGTTACTTTCTCAATTGGAAGACATGATTATCCAGGTGTGCAGCAAGAACCCACCTCCCAGTTGTTGCCTTATAGACGAAAATTGCTACGTTTAGCGGGTATTGTGAAATTTCAAGAACTCTTGAACAGATTTCCTCTTCCCGTCAAGTTGGTCCAGAACGAACATGGGCTTCATATCTCGGATTGCATCTATAGTAGAGACAAAAATACTAAAGGCCAGGTTGTTGTCATTGTTTTTATTTATTTGATGAACCCGAAAAATATTTTATTGTGAAACAATTGGATAAAGTCGTCGTACGAGATGGGACACTCCATTCCAAAGAATGTTTGACCAAAGCTAAATGTCAATGTTGGGTATCAAGTCTACATAAAACTCCCAAACATTTATAAGCTGACAATCATTTGTTTCAAGAACAAATGTTGCACGGTGAACCAACCAATTATAAGGTTGGAGCCAATTTTATGGAATGGAAAATACTATTGTAAATGTCAATGTTGGGTATCAAGTCTACATAAAACTCCCAAACATTTATAAGCTGACAATCATTTGTTTCAAGAACAAATGTTGCACGGTGAGCCAACCAATTATAAGGTTCGAGTCAATTTTATGCAATGGAAAATACTATTGACCCCGAGCCAAAGACTCGCTACATGTTTGAAATTACAGTCAAACTCAAACTATTCTTTGCTCTGAAAATTTTTCTCGATCTGAAAAGTTTTCTCACTCTGTAAAAAAAAAAAAAAAAAAAAAAAAATTTTTTTTTTTTTTTTTTTTTTTTTTAGAGAGATTGGTTGTAAACTTTATTTGCTTCTGAAAAATATTTCAACCCTTTTGCATCCTATCCTTTCCTTCCATTCATTTTCATGATACTTACATCCATTCATGACGTCATGAATTAAAACACAAAAGGTTCCTTCTTAGGTATTAGTTACGGATTTGGGCCTGTTTTTTTGGGCATGTTTTCACAGAAGAGTACACATTTTTAAAAGAGAGGCTCTCCAACCTTGGCACCTTCCTTTATCCAAAAAAAGGGGGACCGAGTCGACTTTGGTGTCGACTCGGTCCCCCTTTTTTTGGGCCATTGGGCAATTTTTTTTTACTCTCTCAAAGCTGAAACTTTGTCCTTCCATTCCGCCTGCAACTTTTGAAACTGCTGCAGATATTTTGCAAATTGAAAAGATTTCAGCATGGTGCAATGAGACACGTCCCCTTCCTCGTGGAGGTCATCATGCATGGGGTTGGGAAAGGTGCCATCGCCAAGGGTGTTGAATTTGGGCAGCATCTCCAAGCATACGGTGACGAGTCCCAACTCTTTAAACATTTTTTGCTGTTTGGAGCTTTTCACGACAATGAGACCTCCTGGGTCCACCATGCCCCTCACGCAATAGGGTAGGTAGTCTACAGGCACACTCTTGGGCAAGGGACGTACCAGACGAAGACGAGCGTTTTTGCAGGCATTGTATCGCATGTCTCGGGGCGTGGAGTCGAATCCGTCATGGTTGACGGTAATGCAGAGCACTTGAGGATCACTGCCATTCTTGGGAAGGGTGGCAATAGACAACTCGATGGGCACTGGCTTGCCCTGGTGGAGAAAGTAGTTGGCATGAGCAAAATAGATAGACATGCTTCTGAAAAAGAATGATTCTGCTGGCTGGCTTTATATAGGGTCGAGGAGCGTGACGTCAACTGGCATCCCATATTCCAAGGCCTTGCGATGCGAGCGTTCCACGTGAGGTTCCAACGCCCGTTTCCAAGCTGGGGGCATGACCAGGCGCCAAGGAAGGGGGTCGTCTCGATGCATTTCCCAATCATCCAACCACGTTAATAGTCTCACGTACACCTCCGCTAGGCGCGTGCAGTTTGTGAGATTCAACGTATAGGCCTCCTTATTGTGAGGTTGATGGGCTTCCCAAACTCGGCGAGACGGGGGACGACCCAGTTGAAAGAATCTCAACTGGACGCCTGGATCCCACGTCAAATCCAAATGACTGGTAAACACGACCACGGTCTTTCCAAACGACCGAGGCACGTGCACCCCGAAATTGGGTTCAAAGAGGATGGTGTAAGGATAGTCGTGCTCGTAATACGTGACTCGATCGGGCCAGCGACCCAAATTACCAAACACGATCGTCGTGCGGTGTCGACACTGGTCCAATAAATGTTGGATCATTCTGACACAAAGAGACTTGCTTTTTTAAAAAATTATACTTTTTGTTGGACACGGGTCCAATAAAGGTTGTATCATTCAGACACAAAGAAGGAGACTTGTTTTTAAAACAATTATACTTTTTGTTTGCAACGGGTCCAATAAATGTTTGGACACAAAGAAGGAGACGTTTTTTTAAAAAAATAATCATTTTTTTATTGATCATACTCTACAAGATAGATTCAGAGGTTGCATGGCTTTAAATCCAACAGAAGGTCGGATACAAGGGGAGAGTTTGGGCATTGACAAGTCCAGGGGCTCCATCGCCATATCGTGTTCAAAAGTCTCCAGGAAGGTGATGAGTTCATTGTTTTCATCAAAGAACGAGGGCACCAGGTGGAGCACCGAGGGTTCGGGTCCAGAAAAGGACGTTAGGAGTTGGTCGAGCCAAGCAGCTTCGGGCTCTGGAGAGATGAGCTCAGGTTCTGGAATCTGCACAGGTGGCGGAGAGATGAGCTCAGGTTCTGGAATCTGCACAGGTGGCGGAGAGATGAGCTCAGGTTCTGGAATCTGCACAGGTGGCGGAGAGAGGAGCTGAGGTTCTGGAATCTGCACAGGTTGAGGATAGAGTAGCTCAGGTTGTGGAATCTGCACAGGCTGGGGATAGAGTAGCTCAGGTTGTGGAATCTGCACAGGTCTCTGGATGCATCCTCGTTTCTTGGAGGGGCGCGTCTCCTCCCCCGATCGCTTCAGTCCAAGCACTGGGGTCGGAGGCGGTAGCTTGTAGGCGGTTTGATCCAACGTTTTTTTTTTTCGAAAATCTCCCAGGTGAAATCCCTTCTGAAGGAGCTGAGGGAGCAGGGATTCGGGGATCAGGTCCAGACCCAAAACGGTTTTTTGAACCGTCAACAGCAAATAGTGGGTTCCCGCCGGGATCGGATAGGCCGTGTGTGGCTCCAAGATGGTCCGATGGTAGAGCATTTGGTCGTAGGGCTCGAAACTCTTCTCGTTCACGTTGGGTCGGGCTCGACACTGGAGACTGGAAGGGGGCAGTTCGTAGAGCAGCAGGGGCACGTGCGTCGTTTGAATGAAATGCACTTCTCCGGGGTGCACCGTTCTCAACCCAAAGGTAAAGTCTTTTTTCACAAAAAACAGGTTGCCATAAATGTACACCATCCTCTTGTCGGTATTTTTGAGCAAACGATCTGGATTTTTCAAGAGGCTTTTGGACACTTTTTCCCACAGGATCGCGTTGGGTCGAAATTCGTTGACGTGCTTGGCTTCCAGCACGGCCCGCTTGAAATTGTCCATCAACGTCTTTTGGTGGTACCACGGATCTTGACGAAATAAGGTAAACACGCGTTTGGCGTGAGGCTCCTGGTAGAGGATGCCCGCTCGCACCTGGCCTTGTTGAGCGGCATATTCCAACGCATCGGGTTTCTCGGGCAGCGTCACGGGCACCACGGTGGAGGAGAGGTGCTCTGGGAAGGCATCCATGCTGCAAACTGACGAGAAGCGTCGACCCGCGTCCTCCTTTTATAGACGTGTTAGGCCGGATGCGAGTGAAAAATGGGGTTGAGAGGTTGGTGGAGTATGGAACACATGCCTTGCACGGCAATCCAACGATGACATTGCGTCTGGTGGCAAAAGGGACATTCGCCTCGTGCATGGGATTTCAAGAGCATGACGGGGATGCGTTTGAAAGGACTGAAAGCGCTCCATTTTGCTTGAATGTCTTTAAAATCTTGCTTGGAACGAGAATCGGTCACACAGAGGGTGCCGACATTGAGATAATGTAAAGAGTTGAACACTTTATGCGCCTCGACGCGATCCGAAGCATACGAGACGACCCCGTTGGTGAGCGTGAAACCATGGTCTCGGAGACACAACACGGCCAGACCGTGCGTATGGAAAAAGACTTGAGCGTGGTGCTGGGGAAATCGATAAGCATAAGGAGGGCGTCGTCGAGACGAAGAGAAACGACGTCGTCGAGGGTCTTGGGGAGAGTTTAGTTTTGGGGGCTCATGAGAAGACTCTGGGTGTGAAGGAGAACCCATGGAGGGCAAAGGGGAACCAGGGTCGGATAACAGGCTCAACACATTGTCCGGGTCGGTCATGTTGAAAAAGAGAAGCTGCAAATTTTGTGCTCTGAAATGTAATCTGTCAAGTGTTTGCTCTTAAACATTCTCTCTCTAAAAAAAAAAAAAAAAAAAAAAATTTTTTTTTTTTTTTTTTTATAAGGATAAATTAATTTCTCGTCTAGCTAGAGTTTTTCTCTTCTTGTGCTGCGTGGACTCCGTGTTCTTTTCAAGTTTAAAAGCCTTCTACCACCCCCTCATTTCATTTACTCGTCTAGTGTAGTGTGCTTTGAAATTTTGTTTCTTTTCAATCTATCGTGTCCGACCATGTCTGCTGTTTCGGATGCATGTTATTGTGAACAAGATTGTTTAGTGTGTTCTCGGGGAAAAGAGTCCCCTCATGATTGTGTGATTCACGTTTTATTGAAATCGATGGTGTTTCAAGAACGAGTGATGCGCGGTGAACCCACCGAAGCACGATTGAAAGAAATTTTAGAGATTGGACAACACTATTTACCCCGGGCCATGCATTGGACGGACGAAAATAGTAAACGTTGGCAAAGGATGTATGACGTGATCCAGAGTGGGTTTCCCAAACCCTCTGTCGGAAGCGAATAAAGTTTAAAAGATTTGTCAGAAGCACATAAAATTTGAAAAATCTCGCAAACAAAGTTTGAAATATCTTTCAGAAGGAAAGTTTGAAATATTTGTCAGACGCACATAACATTTGAAATATCTTTCAGAGCATAAATTTAAAATCTTTCAGAAGCAAAAATAAAGTTTAAAACATCTTTCAGAAGCAAAAAATAAAGTTTAAAACATCTTTCAGATGCAAATAAAGTTTAAAACATTTATCAGATGCAAATAAAGTTTACAACCAATCTCTCTAAAAAAAAAAAAAAAAAAAAAAAAATTTTTTTTTTTTTTTTTTTAGAAAGATTGGAGAGTGTTTAAAAAGGTTGAGCCTTTCACTCGAGCTTTCATTTGGTTTAATCTGTTGTCAACATTTCTTATTCTCTTCATGATGACCTCGTTCGATTCTCTCCTGGGTGAATTGGAAAAAAACATTCTCCCAGGTTTGCGAGACAACGTCTCACGCTGGTCGTCTTATAGACGACGCTTGCAACGTTTAGCGGGTATTGTGAAATTTCAACAACTCGCGACCCACTTTCCCATTCCCGTCCAGGTGGTCTTGAGCGAGCATGGATTCCATCTTTCCGATTGTGTCTATAGTGCAGATGCCTGCACGGAAGGACCCGACACTTGCCATTGTTTTAATGTCTTTGACGCCCCCGAACACTATTTTATCGTGAAACGCTTCAATCATGTCGTCGTACGGGACGGGTCTTTACACTCGCTCGAATGTTTGACACGAGCTCACTGTCAATGTTGGAGACAGGGCCCCGTGGATCCTACTCTTTCTGCCACCTTGAAAGGGCTTCCGGCGGGACCGGAGATGATGCCATCCATTTTGAAAGAACGGACATGACCCTCACAGGATCTTCCTCCTGTCTAGCCAATCCAAAAGCACTTTCTGCGCGTCGCTCTTCTCTCAAAAGCACGATTCGGACGCCTTTTTGCCTCATACGAGACAATGGAGTCTGACAAAGCCTTTCAAATCTACCTGGCCGAATACCACGAGGCCCATTTGGCCGAGTACATTACTTTTATGATGCAGTTTCGAGCCCAGTTACAGACTCTCACTCCGTCCGACGTCATTGCTCTTTCCCCCGTGGACCTGGGAGACCTTTTACGAAAAGTGTTGCCCCATCCCGAGCCCATCGACGACCTGCCCACCTTTGAATGTCTCACCTCTTCTGAACCTTCCGAACTTTACAGTGATTACCTCGAACAGCAGGCGGCCCAAGGCAAGGGGGCCTTTCTGCAAGCTCTGTGGACGGTCTTGGCCCTTCCCAAATTGTATCGATTGGCGTACAAGGCCTGGAGGCGACATGGACCTCAACCGTTGGCCCCTTGGATTCTCTTGGCTCAAGCCGTCTTGGATGGCTGTTTTGCACTCAAATGGCCCGAAAGCGTCTTCCAAATACCCGAGACGTGTTCCATCTGTCTGAGTCCGATGCATTGGCCAGAAAAGACACATTGTGGCCATGTATTTCACATGCGGTGTTTACTGCAACACCTGGAGGTGAGGAATACCTGTCCTCTCTGCAGGGCGCCCAACCCCATACGAGCAGCCTCGTAGAGGAGGCAGGGATTCCCCAGAAAAATGGGAGATGGATGACTGGAAAGGAGCATAGCTCGGGACCAGTCATTCATCTCCCATTTTTTTGGGCTACTCTCAGAGTCAAGGTTGGAAACGACAAGAAAAAAACTCTGACACAATTGTTAGAACATTGTGCAAGACCAATAAAATGTGAAAGATGAAAAGCAAATCAGGGTGACATTCCATATAGTATACAAATTGAGGGTTTGGAACAGCCATGGAGAATGTTTGCTGGAGCATAGCTCGGGACCAGGAATCATTCTTCCATTGGGGGGGTTTGGAAACGACAAGAAAAAAAAACTCTGACACATTGATTCAGACTGTGGCTGGAACATTGTGTGTAAGATTCACAATGGAAGGTTGACACATTTTTTGAGACTGTGCCTGGAACATTGTGTAAGATTCACAATGGAAGGCTAATAAAATAAAATATCGCAAAAGCCAAAAAAAAGAATGTGAGGCAAGTTTAAAATATCTTTCAGGAGCTTGACAACCAAACTCTTGGCAGAGCTCAAAAAGTTTAAAACATTCTACCTCTCTAAAAAAAAAAAAAAAAAAAAAAAATTTTTTTTTTTTTTTTTTTTTTTTAGAGAAGCTTACATGATTTAGTTTCAAAGGTTTGCTAGTAAACTTGAAAGTTGAGAGATGGTTGAACGAGGTCGAACCAACCTTTTTACACTATTGTTTTTCCAACGCCATGTATTGAAAGAAATTCTATCCACTCTTTTTCCTTGCAACAAATTTTTCAATATTTTATTTTCAACTGACATGTTTTGTACTTTAGCGTTCAACTCATATTCTTTAGCGTTCAACTCATATTCTTTTGTTTTCCATTCATATTCTTTTGTTTTCCATTCATATTCTTTCATTTTCCATTCATATTCTTTTGTTTTCAACTCGTCAAGTTCCTTTTTCAACACGTCTTTTTCCCTTTGAATCAAATCTCTTTCCTCGGCTCCCTCCTCGACATACACTATTTTATTATCGTATAGATTCAAATGCAGAGGTTCCTCCGTTTCCTCGTAGCGCGGATACAAGGGAATCACACAATTTAAACATTTCCAGCCCGTCACATGGATCGGACATTATACCATGGGTCCCGTACACGCTTGGCAGCCCAACATTTTTATTTCCCACAGTCATTTTTCTATTCCCCCTGGAAAGAGGGTACTGAGAAACGCAATACTATACGGGTGCAAAGGTCGATTGATGCGAAAATGAGACGCTTAAATTGTCAGGACCCTGGTCACACGAGGGTCCACTCACGTAGACGAGGGCCCCACGCCAAGAGGGCAACGTCGTGAGATGGCTCGCCTCCCATGTTCCAACAACACCCCTATTGGAATGATTCTCTGTCTTTTCTCGACATACCAACGTTGTAATGCCTACACTTTATAGGTCGTTGCTTTCCCCCAGCTTGACTAGTCTCATTGTCCCTCCCTGACCTACCTCCATGACATGGGTCGTTGCCCAGCGGGACAAGTCTCCATTTCATTTGTCCCCTCATCCAGGATGAAACTTTTTTTGTTCTCGCGCCCCATATTTTTTTCAGAGGAAAAAATTTTCAATCAACACACCCCAAGGGACACGATTCTAACCCCCTTTCCAAAAAGGTCGTTTTCCATTTTCAATCATTTTTGGAAAGGGTCACGGTGCTCGACTATTTTTTCGACCGACTGTACCATGCTTATATCAAATTGACCTGGCATACATTGTATCAACAAGTCGCGCCCAGGAGTGGCGAAATACATGATTCAAGAAAAAATTAAAGCTGGATGGATCGAATAGTCATTGGAACATTGGCTGCATGTGCACTCTACACAACTGGAGTGATTGGATTGTGCATTATAATTACTCGTAGATGGTACTGCGTTCTGTTTTTCCTGATCAATATCGTTGTATTTGCTTTTCTTGTGGTAGGTTATGTAAAAAAATGGAATGAATTGGCAACATTTGGAAAAAATTTTGACGACTGTTATTGGTTTTGCAAATTGGCTCAATTCTTTTGAATGTTAAACTGATTTGAGTGTCACTTACAAAAAAAAAAAAAAAAAAAATTTTTATTTTTTTTTATTCCTCAACTTGCATTTTGTATTGATATTCAATAAAAAATTCAATTTGCTCGACACTTGCATCCAACAATTTTGACACCGTATCACAATGTTTGATTTTGTCTTTATAGACCTGTACAGCACATTCACCTACAAGTATTACACGCAATTCAGCATCAACATATCCCAACAAAGTATTCAATATTTCATTGTCCCTGGTTTGCTGCATTAAACTAGTTAGCCTCCTCAATTTTTCCCAAACTTCCTTGATCAACTCTGGTCCCAAGAGGTCAGGCAATTTTTTCCATTTGAAATCGTACATTAATTTGAAATACAATTGAAAAAATGCCATAAAAAGGCATTTCATTTGCACTAGGGATACATCATGTGTTGACTGAGATAATTGTTTTTCCAATTCAAAATATTTCGTTTTCCAATCTTCATCATTGTCTTCTGTATTGGCAATCGTTGTACGCTTAAACTTTTTATTTTTTATGGGTGTACAAGAGCCTCCCTCTACTAGAGTTTCGCTTTTTGGTTCCAACAATTTGTCCCTACAATCCTGCAACTCAGCTTCACGTTCCCGTAACTGTTGTTTTATTTGATTTTGTTGTGTAGTGTTGGTTTCGATAATCCTTTCCTGATCTTTTTCGTATTTATTTTGCATTTCATCATGATTCACAAGTAATGTCTCGTATTTTCCTTTCAAACATTCCAATTGTTTGAATTTGGAGATTATTTCCTGGGGCCAATGATGAGTGGCCAGTGTCATGTTAAAGTGATTTAAAAACTCTATAAATTTTTGTAAATGTCCTGTGTAAGACCATACTTTTTCTGTACGTCCATTACGAACGTTTGAATCTTGAAAGGATCTACCAACTTTTTGCACTCTTTATGAAATAATTCTAATTCTTCTGTATTACATTGCAATGTTCGCCAATTTGTATTTTTCTTGCTTCAATTCATGCTCTAGCTCCGTACAACGCTGTTTCCATTCATCCCCTTCTACCTTTAATAGGTTTGTTTTTTTCTTTAATCGATCACTTCCTTTTAAACATTGATCTCTTTCAACCTTTAATACATCCTTTTCGTTCCTCAATATTTCAGTTTCTCTCCAGAATATATCCCTATTTTCCTTCAATAGGCCATTTTTAATCATCAATTGGCCCTTTTCATCCTTCAATTGGTTTCTTTCCGTCTTTAAATGATCATTTTCTTCCTTCAACTGGTCTCTTTCTACCTTCAAATGGTCTCTTTCTTGCTTTAATTCTGAATCAATGTCAATACCACAGATGGCCGGTAAATTTTCAACCACTTCAGTGACTTCGTAGTTGGAAGGAGATTCAATGGCTTGTACCAATTGTGTCCGAGCCGCGTCCAAATCATTTCTCAACTGTTGCACACCATTCCTCACCCAATCAAAGAATTGTTGGTCTAGGGTGGTGGGATTTTGCAAAGCTGTCATTTTAGTATTATAGTCTAGATTGCTTAACATTTTTTCATAAATGGAATTTAATTTCATATTGGTGTCCATCAACTGTTTTTCCAAAGCTTATGAATATTGAAGCTTTTTCTCCATGGTCTCAAACCAACCATGTTCCAAGCCCGGAATATAATGAAAATTCCAACGAGTTGCAACAGTTTTTAAAGATTCTTGAAACGAAGTAATCCTTTCTGTGAAAGATTTCACCTCATTACTGAATAACTCTTGCCAATTTTCTGAAAAAGCAATTTCAGGAAAATACTGTCTGACAAACTCTTTTAGTTTGGAAGGCTCCTCGGCCAGTTGAGTGTTTTTGGCCAAATATTTTTCTTCCAAGAAATCTAAACGTTCCATCAAATATAAGGAGGGTAAATCACTTCCAAACAAGGTGGATAATTTTTGAAAAAAAGATTCAATCACCTCTTTCACTTTGTATTTTGTATGATTCACATGGGTCAAAACTTTTTGACGTGACGTCTTTCCTAATTGCGGGACACTCCGTATATTGATTTCGAGACTATTAAAATGTTCATCGAGTTGAAACGTTTTCAACATGTGTTTCAAATGGTCTTTGGACAACTTTCGATGCAACAATTGTTCAAACGTATCAAATAATTTCGTACTAATCTCATCTACAGACACTGTGGGCTCTGCTGAAGGCTCTGAAGGTTCTGAGGGTGGAACAGGATGTAAAGTTTCCAATACTTTTGAAATTTTTTCATTTTGTTCTTTGGTTAAAGTAAAATTGGTAGACATGTCTTTTTTGAATTGTTCCAAAAAGGACCTCAACTCCTGTTTCCATTCAACCATTTCCCCCAAAACACGTTCGTTTTGGGAAGGATATTCCAAAGCATGGTGAGTAGGCTCCTCTGACGAGGAAAACTCCAACGCAGTCGGACGAGGAGATTCTTCAAGGAAGCAGTTATTTGAATGTACAAATAAACCTCCTCCATCCAATGTGTTATTTTCTCTATGTAAACATTCATTCAATTCTGCTTGACAGTTTGTTAATTTTTCACGTAAAGTGTTGTTTTCTACCTCATAATGGGATATATACTTTCTTGTAAACTCTGAATAGTTGCCTCATATTGTAGGGCTTTTTCTCTCCAACTCTTTATTTGCATCTCATAATCCCTTTTTTCTGTGTCATAAAAATAGCCCTTTTCCCTCAATGTTTCTTGCAAACTCACCAATTCCCTTTCTTTGGAGGCCAACCTCTTTTGCAAATCCTCTCCTTGACAATAGGGTGATGGAGAGGAAGGAACATTACACAACTTGAATAAAAAATCCAAAAAACTAGAACTGCTGCGGTACAATTCAGGATACTGGTCCACTAACGGTTGACTTTTGGTAAAAGCCTCTGTCACATCGCGAGAAATATCCTTTTTCAAAGTTTGCACCAATTGAACGTGAAGTAAATTGTAAGGATCCCGTTGAGATTGCAAGATGGCATCCACTAGCGTCTTTAGGACCATCTTGATTTGACCTCTCCTCTCAAAATGTAATAAATTTGTATCAAATCATTTCGAATATAACGATACGGTTCTGACGATTGAACAGACACATAATCAATCAAAGAAACCAAATGGATACAATTGATCACAAAATTGGAGAGATACCATCCCAGTCCAAAATTATCCCAGGTAGCTTTGTCTTTGAATAACGGAAACCAGAATCGGCACAGGGCATTTCGGTTCGTGGGAACAAAACAGCAAGACATGTTGTTGGTATCCAAAAACCACTCTTTGGTGTAAGACAATATCATGACCGAAACATATTCCACTCTGAAATTGACAATACGGCAAGCAATGCCCACCGGATCCGTATCACTCAGGGTGGTTTGACACGTGTAAAACTCGGGTGGAGGATGTTGAGGAGAAAGGACATGTTGCGAGGAACGCTTCAGGATTTGAAACAAAATCCGTCCAAAAACAATAGAAGGTGCGTGGTTAAAAAGTTCAAGCATGCAGGGAGTAGTCATACGTTGGGCCAATGGGTACCAAGTATTAAAATTGTCAATGTTCATTGTTTTGATTCGCTTGAATAAGCGCAAAGTAGAGGCCACTTGTGCTGTAAAAGGATAGGCTTTCGCAATACAACTGTAATACATTTTCACCAGGCCTTGAAAAGCACCATTTTTACGAATTCGAGTCCACATGGATTGGAAAGGGTTGCAACGGCTGACCACAAATAAAGTTCGAACGTAACATTGCATCACCACTAAACTGTTCTTTGGAAACAACATTTGCAATAATTCGCATTCCGTGGGCTTTTTCCTTGTCGAGTTTGAAACGTAAACAATAAGGTAGGCTCCACTAGGTTCAGTTTGAGTGTAGGACAGTTGACATCCACTAAAAGGCATGTTTCTTTAGGCATTTGTAGCGTACAGCTTGAAAATCCAAAATGTTTTTGAATAATGACTGGGTTTTTGAAACGAAGAGCAAGAAAAAACAAATTTCGGTGTTGATTTCCAGTCACAGTCACATAGTGACTTAATCTTTGAGTTGGAATCGTTGAAATGGTGTCATGAGGTGAGATATAATGTACACTGACAGGTTCATCACCAGTTTTGAGATCTGCTGGATGAATTTCAGTACTGTTCAAGAAAGTCGAGGGTTGATGATTCGGCAAAGGTTGGATCACTTCAGCATTGGGCAAAGGTTGGATCACTTCAGCATGGGGTGATTCAAATGGTTCGTTTGAAGAATGCAGTTGAAACAAAAGTGGTGATTCAAATGGTTCAATATTAGAAGGCAATAAAGTTGGGCTAGATTGCAATGAAAACATTTCCTCATTGGGAAAAGATTGAGATTCCATTGGATCCATCACACAATGTACCCTTGACTCACACAACTGATTTGAGTAACACTTTTACAAAGCACTCACTAGAATATAATGAGCCTTAAAAAAAAAATTTTTTTTTTTGTGAATTTTTTTAGCAAGTTTTACAGAATGCTCTTTACCCCAAAGCATGCGCAAGGATTTTTTTTTTGAGTGTCATGTACAAATAGTTTTGCATACAAAATAATTTTAACGCACTTTTGTACCATTTTTTGATACAGTTTGGAGAGTCCAAAGAAAATTTCAATTCTATTGTGTTTATTCATCGGGAACAACTATCATAATCCTTCTATTTAATGTTCTCGTGAAATGAATAGTGTAAGGAATTTGTGTGAATAGTTCAAATCCATCCGGATTGTTATTTAAATAGCTTTTAAATGCAGACTCGGTAGCCATTTGAAATAAACTTTCTGCACCATCCATTCGATTTTCCTCCACAAAAACATTTCCTCCGATATTATTTACCCCCTCCATAGAAACATTTTCTTGGCTGTTATTTACCAACTCCATAGAAACATTTTCTCCGCTATTATTTACCTCCTCCATGGCATGTTCTGCATTATATACCCCCTCCATAGAAACATGTTCTACATTATTTACCTCTCCTTCGTCTATTGCATTTTCTCCGCTATTCCTTACCCCCTCCATAGAAACATTTTCTCCGCTATTCGTTACCCCCTCCATTACATTCCCTGCATTCGGCACCCCACCTTCCTCTATATTATATTCTACAGTCTCCTCCATCATTCGATCATTATTTAGGATATGGTTCTCAGCCTCCTCCCTATTGTTCATCCCACTTTCCAGGCTGACAGACCAAATGTATTGCCTCAAGAATTCAAAATCCCGTTTTCGTTGCAACTCCAAATCCTGTGTAAATTCTCGTATCCATTGGGCCACTTTAACAGTATTTTTATGGGGACAATCTACCACAACCAATTTAGGAGATTGCTTGTACGAACATTCAAATGTTCGTTTCCCCTGCACATAAGCATATCCAGTCTCGAGGGCGTTTGAAAGTTTTTTGGCCAATTTTTTATTTTTACGGCCAATAATGTGAAGAGCTGCATTTCTGGTGACCAATTGAACACGAGCAGTTTGTTTGGGATACTGTTGTGTAGGAGGTAGTACATGGTTTCCCAAAATAATATCATTCGTGAAACATTTGGCAAACATGGTCCCATTCTTTTTGCCGAGGAGACTAGCTATATCCAAAATACGGAAATATAAAAGATTATCCATGCCAACCAATATACCTAAGACGGGAGCATCCATACTAAGTGCTAATTGAAACCACATGGTTCAATATTAAATTGCCACTATTTTCCAATAGATTGAAAAGTACCAAATAATTTGCGGGTTGAAGCTGTAATGACACTCAAAGCTTCAGATCAACTATATAACAAACTGAAAAAAAAAATCCGATAGTAATGTACAAATAGTTATAAATACAGACAAAATATTTTCAACACACTATTGAACCATTCATATCAAACCATTAAAAAAAAAATTTCTTTTTCAATATAAGTTTGTAGTCACTTGGAGCTTTTTGTTAGAGCTTTAGAGTTCCACCCAGATACTACTTGCCTGCTACAAAATATTATTGAACTTTAATTTTTTTCAACGGCACATTGGGTGCAGGTTATAGAGAGCGTGCTTCAACAGACCTGCTCGTAAAATTACTAGAGTTGTTTGCAATATTACACTTTGAAACTCATCATGCATCCCTTGTATCGTTTGGACAGTCATTATTTGCTCATCATTCATCGATGGGTGTATCGCAATTTCGTAGAGAATTACATTTTAAATGTTCCTGTAGGAACGGAATTGCACGTCAATGGACGCAAGGACCATTATCTGACCAATCGTTTTGTACGAACCGAAGAAGGATTTTTGTATGATCCCATGGTGCATGCGGACGAGTGCAATAGGTTTGTGTCTGCCTACGTGTCCAATCCAATAGAATGGATCCTGACACCAGAGACTATGGGGACTTTAATTTTGGATGGATTTGATACAAAACCTCCCACTTTGTATGTGTATACGGACCGGGTGAAGCTCCTCATTTGGACGGAGCATATGGTATGGACGGTGGGAAAACGACCGCATCCGGATTGGAAATTGGTGGGATATATCCAATGGAAGTCTGTGCGAAATCCACAACCTGAAGGAAAAAAAGTCTACAAAAAGTTTCATGAATTTTGGGGGCAAGTCAACAAAGTCCAGGAATAGATTGTTTGGTTGGAAGAAATATTTGTGCGGTGCAATGTTGTACAGATGACAAAATAAAAAATTGTATAGAATTTACCCTGTAAAAAAAAATTTTTTTTTTACTATATAATAAGCTTGCAGTCACTTGAAGCTTTTTGTTAGAGCTTCAGAGTGCCATCCAGATACTACTTGCCTGCTACAAAATATTATTTGATTTGTTTTAACGGCACATTGGGTGCAGATTCTCTACAACAGATTCTTTTGTGCTGTAGTAAAGATGATTCCTATTCTCATAAGATTATCCGACCCAAATTATATGGTCATGGTTCATCACAAGACTTTTCGAGATTTTTTGGTAAAGTACGTTCTCAGTTGTCCTGTTGGCACTCGAATCGAGTTGCAGGGTTCTAATCGGATTGATCATATTGTGGTGGTCGAGTGTATACGGACAGACACTGGATTCAAATTTAATTTGGATTTTGAAACTCCTGATGGAATCTGTGAAGAAGACGGACGTGCGTTCATGTGTAAATATGCCTCTGAAGAGAACGGATGGAGCATTACACCCGAAGCTTGGCTGGATATGGTAATGTATCCATTTGTTCGTCAATTTCCAATTTTAAGAGTGTATACGCCCCAAACAAGTGTACATATTTGACCAAGCGGGCGGAGACGAGAGATTGTGTTGCCCGGAACATTTTTCGACCGTGGCTTATCTGCAAATGAAACGCTTACGAAATCCTCGAACCGAAGGAAAAAGAATCTTTACCAGTTTAATGGACTTGCCACCAGTGAGTGACATGGTCCTTGGACGACAAAGTGAATAATGGTCTTGTTGAAGAGAATACAGACAGTGGAAGTGCTTAGAGTGTACCATGTCCTGGACATGTTGAAATATGACTATTGCTTGATAAATAAATTCTTGTAAACTAACATTGTTACTCTAAAAAAAAAATTTTTTTTAAATACTCCAAGTAACAAGTTGAACCAATCCAGCTTTCCCTCATTCTACTAGCAAATGTCTGCCACTCGCGTTATCTTTGATCATGTGGCCACAGTCCAACCCGATTTATATCAACAGATTTTACATCTTATTCAACCTCATTCTTTGGAGGCCATTTTGGAATTGTTTCAACACCATCTCGAACAATCGGTTCCCGACTTGAGACGATTCAACCAACATCAAGCATGTCTACCCGATTTATGTTTAAAATTTGTTCGGTTGATACGAAAACGATTTCCAAGCCCTGGAGATGCTTTTGGTATTCAATTGATGTGTCGCGTGACCAAATCTGATACGCAAGGCACTTTGGATAGTAAACATTTAAAATCGCAAGAAGAACGAGATGCTGCTTTTCACGTCGATGCTTTGTTGTTAGGTGAATTGCATTGTTTTTTCCACTCAGACCCAAGTTTTTGAATTGGCTACACGCCATGGGTATTCGACCGTGTTCACACGAGGGTATACGGGTCAAGAGTTGCTCCAACGGTTACCCGATGCCTGTCTCTTGACCCGTGGCCTCCGTACAACAAGGGTAGGACACTGAATGGGACCTATAAATATTTAAATACGTGTACCTTTATCGTGGTACCCGACAACAAAGTAGTGTACAGAACGTCAGCTAAACAATGGCTGGGCGTGTTGAGGCGATTAGACGCTGAACGCGTGTTAGCCTTTTCCGATATTCGGGCCATCTTTCAATAATGTGGTATTGTGGCCTACTTTTTCAATTGGATGCGAGTGGCGCAAGAGCAATTACCTTTGCAAAACAGTGTCCAGATGAAAAATATCATGACTATTTTAAAGTATCAATGTCGAATGGGTCGACATCTGCCTTTGACGCGAGATGGGTTAGCGAAAAATCCTGAACGATCTCCCTTGGAAATTTTGAGCTTTGAAGCTTGGAAACGAAATTGTGCTCACATGTGTATAGAAGCACCCTCGGTACAAGTGAACCGCTCGACGGAAAAAATGTTTTTTGGCCAACAGTTTCGAGAAGGTACGGGATATGATTTTTGCTTGAAGAATAAAAATCTTGTAAACTGACAATGTAAAAAAAAAAAAAAATTTATATAGCCTATTACATCGTTCAAAGTTTCAACCGCTAGAATCAAGTATCATCATGGACAGTCAACTCTGCCTCAATGTCTTTACACGAGAGATGGAACAACACGACAATCCCCATTTGACCTTTGAGACGCTCGTCCTGCGCCTTTTGAAACGCGTGTCTCACTCCTTCCATCTACCCTGGTCCCACGTCTTGGAAGTGTCTCGCCAAGCGCCCTATTTGATGGATCCCATCTCCACCAGGATTTGCTTCACATTTGGACTCTCCGTTCCAAACATGCCACGTTGGATGAGCAGCATTGCGTCGAGCGTATTTTGGGTCGATACAATGTGCGCTCCTCGGATCTGATCAAGTTGGCGAGCATTTTGCAGAAAACCAGCGATCCCAAAACAGTGTACGAATTCTTTGCCATGGACGGCTACCAGGGAGAGGATCCCAAGAAATATATCGACCTGTTTCGCTACGAGGCCGAAGAGGCGTGTGGCAAACACGTCCGAGCGGTCCGTCAGTTGTATCGCTGGGGCTCGTGCAGACCCCTCACGAATGTCGATCCTTTTTCGAAAGTATTTTTGAGGGAACGTGCCCCGAATCGAGAGACGGGTACGTGGAGTCGGTCCAAGAGCAGGTGGCGGAGATTGCGGAATGGCGCCATGAACAGCAGACGAAAAAGAAGCTACCCCTGGAGACCAAAGAGGAAAGTGTCAAGAAAAGTGCTCCTGGAAACCCATAGTTGAAATTCCATAATTTGAAATAGTAAACCCATAAGTTTGAAATTCCATCGTTTGAATTCCATAGTTTGAAACCCATCGTTGGAAATTGTAAACCCAAAGTTTGAAACCCATACTTTGACACCCATCCAACAAACTGTTGTCATCTCGTAGAAAACAAGGTGGAGAGATTATGGATACCATGGAATCCACATCTTGGGCCAATGCTAAAACTCCTTTGCAATTCATCTCTCGTCCCCAACCAAGAGGACTAGCCACGTTGGCGGTGGATGAATCGGAATGTGTGGTCGTCATGGACACACTCTGGTTTCGATATCCTCTCGTGCCTGAATGGGAGACGCGAGTGATGGCCGCGCTCGTGGAATGTAAAATCATGGACGTGTATGTGGCGGGCTTGTTGTTGTCTTTGAAAAGAATGGCCCCCGAAGAGATGAACGTCTATGTGGACCCAGAACCCAATAAATGGAAATATCCTTGCAAAATGTGCCATAAAAAGAGTTGTGCCTCACCAAAGCCTATTTGTTGTGGAGACGTTTGACGAAACGAGAACCTAAAATTTGATGCATGGGGACTCTTGAAAAGAAGGTTAAACCCATCTCGTTAGGACCCGAGGTTGGAGAAAAAGGAACCCTTACGGATAAATCTCTTTAAGATTAGTATTGAATCATGAAAAAACTCACCTAATTTGTGCAAGCATGACTGGATATCGTTTCATTGCATCCCAGAGTACAAGAAATGTTTTCCAAAGAAAAAGTGTATTGAAGAAAACTTTTGAAAACAATTACCAAGTCAAGTAAAAAAAAAAAAAAAAAAAAAAAAATTTTTTTTTTAGAGATATTTATAGTGTTTAAAGATTGAGCTTTCAACTTAAGCTCTCATTTTCTTTGCTGTGTTGTAAACATCATCATTATGACTTTGAATCTTTACTAGATGAATTGAAAAACAACATTCCCTTTTTTTCATAAACATTTCTCCTGTGACCGAGCTTTCATGTACACTCAAAACCAAGCCATGTTTAGTGATATTGCCGATCAGTTTTCCAAAGAAATTGGAACCTCTGCATTTACCCTTGGAACACATCCCCCTTCCCAACGGCCCTTGAAACTCTCCCAATGGATTCATTACATTCTCCTGTCCAACCATATCAGGCTCACTATCAAGTTAACCTCCCTGATACAAAAGAACGTGGACGCATTGTCCGCACCCCACCCCTCTGACATTCAACACTGGTTGGATGCTTTGAAACCCGAGGAAAAATCAATTTAGTCACGGAATCCTACCTCCTCTTGTGGTTTATGTTGCATCTACGTTTCATCTATGAAAAGTTTCCAGTGAAAATGTTTGAAATAAATTGATTGCTCTCAAAGTGGCCGAATCCCATCTGAACGCTCTGGATCAAGACCGTTCCCAAGAACGTCTCTATTCTGTGGCGATCCTGGGTCTCTCGGCTATAGTGTTGGGGGGATGTTTATATAAGTTATGGAGATGAAGAGAGCGTACATTCAAGAGGCATGGGCAAGGACGGAAAGTCCTAAAGAAATTCTTTGGAGGGGTGAAAGTGACTGAAACACTCTCCAAGGAAGTAGACTAAAAGAAATAAAACAATTTCACTCTATCAAAAAAAAAATTTTTTTTAATGTCTTAGTACAAATTCTTGCAAGCTTTAATTTGTATTCACATTCATACCAGTGTTGTCGAATTGATTTTTATTCTAAAAAGTCTCAACCAGTGTGCAGGAAACTGCCAAAAGGCTTCCTACCTAGCCTATTGATCCCTACTAGGATGATACGTTCCAGACCCAACGATTCCAGCTCTTTCCATGACGAGCCTGGCCCACACGAAACCAATGCTTCTAGCTCTCTCCGTGGCGAGCTTTCCCTACACGAAAACCACGATTCCAGCTCCCTGAGTAGCGAGCCTTGCCCAAGCCACGATTGCTCTATCTGTTTAAGTAGCGATGATACGGAATGGTACCTACTGAGTCAATGTCAGCACAAGTTTCATTCCAATTGTTTAAAACAATGGGTTACAAGCGGTAAAAATACATGTCCCTTTTGTCGTCGTAAATTATGTAAACGAGATAAAACGGCTATTGGATGTGGTCCATCTGGATACAGATTTCGTATTTTTGGAGATTTACTGAGCGGTGAACCCTTATGGGTGACTGAAGCCATCTCTTCCGACACGGAATCGGACCTGCATTCAGATTCTGACATGGAAAGTGTTGCTGAATCTGAAAATGAAGATGTACCGTATTAGAGTTGTTACCCAACACAATGGGTCAATTGATAACAGAGATGCTTGAATCTGTCAATAGATTCTAACATAGAAAATGGTGTCGAATCTGAAAAGGACCTGCGTTGGGAGTTGTTACCCAACACAAGCACTCATTTATAACAGATTTGTTTAAACGTGTCACTAGACAGGTTTAAACTTGTCACTAGACACCCAAAGAGAAGGATGTACCCTAATGGACCCTACAAATTTCTACAACCTTATGAAAACAAGCTAAGATTGCAAGCATGAAACTCTAAAACTCTGGGGGGGGAGGAAAAAATTTTTTTTTCAATTCACCTTTATATGCAAGCTCACACTCTATTCAATTATTCTCAGCTGCTCGATTTTTTTTCTTGTCATGGCTACCCAACCAATTGCGACTATCTCGTTTCCATCGAATGGATGCGCTACAATCCCAATGGGTTCCTTGTCGCATCTTTCTTCAAAGTCCGTTTGATAATAAACAGGTCGAGATTCGTCCGACTCTGGGAAGCTTACAATCCTTTACCTACTCAGATGTCCTCCGAAACTTGGAAGCAAGCTCCTTCCCTGTTCAGAGACCACGATGGTTGGGATCACAGTGATATCGTGCGAGTGCCTCAAGACGAGTTGGAACACTTTCTCAAGTACCATTTGGTCAAAGATTATTTGGAGAGAAACAACCACGGATGGGAGTTGGGGATTGGAGCCACCGATATCGCCACCTACATGTATTTGGATCCCATTCTACCCGAGGTGATGCATTATGTTGGAAAAGAGCACCAAGCGGATGACATGGTCCACGAAACGATGAAACAGTTTAACTGGGAGGGACAAGTCACCCATGTGTAACCTCCTACCACTTGGAAAAAATTACAAACGAATGGACCAAGTAGAAGGAAAATGTCAAAGAGAGAGAAAATGTGTAAGCTTGAAGCGAAAAGATAATGTGTAAGCTTGAAGCGAAAAGATAATGTGTAAGCTTGAAGTGAATTATTTAAAAAAAAAATTTTTTTTTAATTTTTTTTTTAGAGAGAGTTGAAATGCTTCAGCGAGTCTTGCTACTCAAGACACTTTTATGATGATTGAAATTTACAAATCACATCGTCGTTATTACATTATTGTTCCACGAGTCATCTTTCCCACCTTTGTGGACAAGTATGTGTTACCGTGTCGAGTCGGCACTCGTCTGGAATTTCTAGTTTACCCCTCTATTTTTTTCTCCTGGTGTTCTCAAGTGCCAATTTGAACGCACCGAGACTGGATTTTGGTACCTACAGAACCATCCTTTGATCACTCCCCATGTCACGGAGGAGGGCACGGTGCCCTTGGATGCCATGCGAGACTCTATTCTACCTACCCTCGTCTCGTATTTTCCCGAATTGACCCTGACCTATCACGACACCCTCCTGGATGTGTGGCCCCCACCAACACCTTTTGGGCCCGAAAGCGATTATTCCCTCATCATTGGAAGGTGAATGCGTATTTGCAAATGAAATCGTTGAGACGGGCTGAACATCAGGACCAGAAAGTCTTTACCAGCCTCAACGATCTGTTGTTGGGGGAAGAAGATTGGGTTCGAGCCCTGTTGCCGAATGGAAGTGGTGAGCCCTAAGCAAGACACGATGAGTTCCCTGGTCATGCGCCACGAGAAGAGCACCACGCGGAATACACCTTATACGATTCCTTCCCCTAAGAAGGGTCAAAAACATTTTGAACACGAGATGAAGTTACGTGGCAAGAAAGAGATCCTCAGGTTCTCCGACCCGTGGCCGTCGTGAGACCCATGACTGTACTGCAAAGGGTGCATGTGTCACCCTCTCCCTCGAATAGACCTTCTACCACACCTCAAGTGGGAACCGTTTTGCAAAGAGTGCGTGTGTCACCCTCGAATAGACCTTCGACAACACCTCAAGATGGAAGGAAAGATGGATCTTTATACCAGCATTGTAACAGGAGGATTTAAAAAAGTATTTCCCACGACTGTAAAAAAACATTATTATCCAAGTCAACAACAATACTTCAAAAA
>BMAO01033707.1:0-11484 GCA_019973975.1 Trichonephila clavata | reverse complement strand
AGCTTGTTTTTTTTATAAAGCTAATAAGATGGCCTATAAAATAAAATCATAAAAAATTGTCAATTTTTGGCAAATTTCACAATTTTAGGGTAGTTGGATATCTTTAGTTCTTCTTATTCACTTTTAAAAAGGACTGTATAATAATATACGACAAAAGTGGATTACATCAGATTTTCAAGCATTGCAGTCGAAAGGCGTGCGAATTTAGTCTTACTATTCCTTTTAGTCACGTAATATCTTAGCTCATAAGTATTTTAAGAGACGTGAAATAATTAAAGCCTGATTTTCTTGGAGATAATTTGGAGAAACGTTTTACGCAATTAAAGGTATTGGGTGTGGTTGCTAAAGACGAATTTTATAGGTGAAAGACAAAGTTTATTGATTGTTTTTTAATTCTGACACACGTTAAAATCGTATATCCAGAAGCTTTTACCAAAGTACATTACAACTTATTGGGTCTTCGAACCTCAATGATTTTTCAAAATACGGAATATAACAATTGCTTTAATTGAATGAAGCGTACGACACGTTCTTTTCTGAACAGAGGATCAATCTTAAAGGGGGGTAAATTCTGTTCCTGAAACGATCAATTTGAAGTTCTCCTTTGCTAGTTATATACTATTTCTGTACTGCATATATTTCAATATTCGAAGATATCCCCTGGATCTTATTTAGTATATAAATATACTTCTAAAAACATAAAATAAATTAGCTCTCCTTTTTCCTAGAATAAATGTATCCAGTTTTGTCTTCCAATAATTCATATATGATTAATTTCTAGAAAAATTGTTTATCATTACGGCCGTCTCCGACCTTTCACTCATAAGTTGACTAGCAGCACAACACGAGGTATGATACAAAAAAAAGAGATGGTCCAATAAATCATTGTAAGTACAGAATCAGTTCTCCATGACATTATTACCTCAAAGTAGTTCCCTTCAGCATTCACACACTGCTGCATTTGGTGTGCCATTGCTGGTAACAGTTCTTGAAAGAGGTTTTTGGAAGGCCCTGCAAGAGATTCAGGAGATTTTGCCTGAACCTCTTTACTAAGGTAAAATGGGTTCTCTTGAAGCAAGTTTTCCTTGTAAATTAATTTTAAAAAGAGTCGCATGGGGCCAAGTCAGGTTAATAAAGAGGATGCTCCATCACAGTAATGTTTTTGCTGGTCAGTAACAGCTTAATAGATAGGACTGTGTGAGCGGGTGCATTGTCTTGGGCAACAGCCATCCATAACTCCCAAAAAAATTCTGTTCTTTTTTTTTCCTAATTTTTTCACGAAGTCTCTTTAATACTTCATTGTAGTAATGTTGATTAACAGTCTGAATACTGATGTGAGTGGGAACCCTCTCATATCACGAATTCTGGTAATGTTTGGGTCTACAATCGTTGACCTTGGGCGCCCAGCACACTCATCATCTTCCAGACTGTCCCTTCTTCCCCTGAAAACCACTTATGCCATTCAAAAATATGTGCCCAAAGCAAAGTTTCATCTCTATATGCCTCGGTTAATATTTGAAATGTTTTCGTGGTTGATTTCTTAAGCTTCACAAGAAACTTGATGCTGATTGGACATTTTTCTGGCAGACTAAAGTTGCACGTGTCCAATCAATGACATAGGGATCCCAACTGGCTTGATCGATTAATGCGAAAGCAGCCTTATGGATATAGAAGGTGCATGGGAGGACGTCACCTAAATAGTTGTTGCCGACTCTACTCCTTTTTCAAGGTACACTCTTAGTCTCGTTTTTTTTTGTCTGTTGCACCTATAGAATTATAAAAAAAGTCCTCTAAAAAGGTTTTGTCATTAACATTTAAGGAATTATAGTTTAAAACAACAGAACGTGTTTTTATGTGATCCTCAGTCATAGGTACGTCATGGTCACAGAGTGAGCAAAGAGTTTGAATCATCCATTCCCATAGTATACAGATAATCTTGAAAAAAAAGTCATGTTCAGTAGCAAGACTAAAGCAAGCCACACCGACTGCTCTAGGCAAGGAACCCTCCGTTTCTTTTCTGGAGCCTTTTCTTTGAACAGGCTGGAACGTTTGCATTTAATGCAGTGCTGGATATGTAACGTTTCATATGCCGTAAAGACAAAGGAATATCTGACTGCATCATATGGTATCCATTCATGGCCAGCAAAACTAAACACACATTTCCAGTTCTAGAAAACTAACGAGAGAAGCAATTCTTTTGGTAAAGAAAACTGCAACTGTTCTTTTCCACATATTTTGTCAGAATTGAAACTAAAAAAAAAGAGATTATGAAGAAAAAAGTTCCTTCCTTCCTCAATGGCTCAACAGCCTAGGGTAGACCTTAGCCTTCTCACGAAGCTTTTTCCAGGCTAGCCTTCTTCCTGCTAAATGTTCTCTAAGTCTTAGTTCTCAAAACTAGATCTTTTTCCCCCCATGCCATCAACCCATCTAAGATTTTACCTGCCCTTTCTTCGTGTGCCAATTGGTTGGGCATTGAAGGTTTGTTTGACGGTACCGGTCTTCTCTCGTCCATTTCTGACAACGTGACCTGCCCATTTAATTCGTTGTATTTTGATGAAATTAACGATCTTAGATACTTTATATGATTGCTAGAGCTCGAAATTGGATCTTCTTCGCCACATTCCATTTTCCTGAATTCCTTCAAAAATAAATCCAAAAATCTTCCTTTCGTAGAAACTTATCATGTTCTCATCTGCTCGAGACATGAGGCTATCTCCAATAAAATTTTAGTTTCTTATTTTCACATTTCTATAAAAATTTATATTTAATACGAGAATTTATTTTCTAGAAAATTTTCATCGGAAATAAGTTCTATTTTTTCCCTTAAAAAATGAAGTGAGTTAAATTCTTTTCAAATTAAGTCTCACAGAATCTTCTGCTGTACTTTCTGCATATCCAACGTTTGAAGGGGAGAAAACGAAAAATTTTATGTTGGATAAAATTAAAAAAAGAAAGAAAGCAAGCTTGTTTTCTGAAAATACTTTCTGAGATTCGTCCATAGAGGGAGAATGTATTAGAAAATTTGAGTTGTCAGCACCTGCTCCACTTCATAAATATTTCATGATTCTATCTGGAAGGAAGGTCTAATTTCTCTCTTTCAGTTTCAAAATACTAATGTTATTGCTTCTAGACAGGGAGCGTCTGGAAAACTTTTAAAGATATAATACCTCGGGTGAATTTTTTTTCAAAAACTATATTTGGAAGCGATTGCACAGCTGAAAAGCTAGAATAAAACTTTATAAAAATTGGTTAAAAATTTTATTGATGTAAGATTAATATGTTCTAATAGAGAGAGAGTTTCGTTAGTCTCTTTTACAGTTATAATGAAAATAGCAAGTTTGGTTTTGTTTTTTGGAGGTAATCCTATAGTTCTGTTCTAAAATAATAACTCTGCTGTAGCTTTTCCTTCTTTTTATCCCTCATATGTATTTATAAGTAAATCTTAAAATATTCTGAACAATATACAAACGTATGTGTTTTTTTTTCCTTTGCTAGTTACTTGTTTCTTTACGTTTTGTTTATTTGTTATTATGCTATTATTTTTTTTATATCCCGTATACAATTTGTTAAATCACATTACATGAATTAAGCCCATTTTTATCTTTTCTTTCAATGTATAATGAAGCAAACTGGAAAGCAAATTCAATTTGCAGAAAGAAAAACAAATCTAAACAATAGTTTATTACTTGTGATGCATGTCTAATTCTATTTTACTAGGAAGGGCTAAGATCTTTCACTGAAGACATTTTCTCCTTCAGACGTTTTAAAAATTTGTAAAAAAGAGAAACATAATTATTATTAAAAAATGTTGGTGGAGTAGTTGGTTTGGCGCTGGGCTTCTGCACCCAAGGTTGCGGGTTTAATCCCAACCCAAGTCGGTGGATTTTCATGACGCAGAAAATCGACAGCGGCCATGTGGTATGATTATGCGGCATGTAAAAAAAATCCCTTGAGTGTCCGTTTGGCTTGGATTCTCTTGCAAAACTAAATTCCCAAGTGCAATTTCACGTCATCAGAGCTCAAATGTCTCTCTCTCTCTGGGAGGAAACTGGGCGTCAAAATTACTTGCGGCTATTGGTATCGCCTATATGGTGTGGCACTAAAAAGTGATACCAGCTCCTGGGGAATGTACTAGATCTGCAAAGGTAAAAGGTACCAGTCCGCATTTTTATTAGAGAAAAAAATATATATTTCCTTTTTTTTTTTTTTTTTTTTTTTTTTTTTTTTTTTTTTTTTTTTTTTTTTTTACTCTCTTTTTGCGGCTTTTTCGTCGGGGACATTTTTACCAGAATTTTTTAACTTCCCATAGTTTGAATGGATATAATTTAGTTGCTAGAAAAATTCCTGTGTGCATGTAATAAATTATTTTAGACCAGAGATTGATCCTTTATGCGTGTGAATGGTTCAAAACTCATCGCAATCGTAAGAAATGGAAGTTTTGATTTTCAATAAAATTTTCGTCTAAGCAGTATTTAAGATTTTAAAACAAGCAAGCGATAATTTAGAAAGTAAAAAAAATTGAAGTTTTCTAATTTAAATAAAATAATAATTGCTTCAAAGCTCTTAATATTTTTGCTGTAAATTCTTGAATAGATGCCCTTGATATTTTAATAAAAATTCTAAATTATTATAAAGGAAAAATTAACTATATTTTTGTTATGAAAATTAGCTATAACTTTTTTAATTCTTCCACATGCAAATCCTCAAAAAGATTTATTTGCACATATACTTGCCCATAAATACAGAAAATATTGTCGATACCATTTATTTAAATTTGAAATATTAACCACTTTTTTATAAAAAGAATAATTTACTTTAGCAAAATGCTAAAGGAAAAAACTTTTTATCACCTATAAAAATGCATTTAACTCCAATAATTCTTAATGTTTATTTCAGTTTCTTACTGTCCAATCCAGACTCTTTTGTTCATAAATCAATAATTATTCCCACCTTGATTTTTAAATAGTTTTATCACAGACTGAACTTTTTTAAATACACTTATTTTAATATCTTTTTCGAAATAGTTTTAATATTATAATCTTAATAGACTATGTTTACATTTAAATCACGTAACGAGATATAAGATAAAGGAAATCAACAAAAAAAAATTTTAAAGCATCAATTAAGGCTTTAATGCAAATAAATATGCATTTGAAACTTTAAAAACTTTTCTTGTTATAAAATTTAAAAGTATAAGAAAGTAAAAATATTAAAAATAATTATGAATAATAGAAAAAACACCTTAGAACTCTCTTAGTCGACATTAGGTCAATCGCGTTCCACTGGTGGACTTTTAAGAAATGTTTAGGTGACCGCCTAAATATTAGCAGTTCGTAATTATATACCAAGATATTCAGAATTGGCGGATAATATGCAGACTAAAGGCGGTATCACACGTAATTTTTTCATGTAACTTTTTAGCCCAACTTTTCCCCGAATCTGAGGGGGAAGGGTTACCGTTAGCAAAACAACATGCATTTGACGTTAGCCACGCTCTTTCTTCACATTGAAACATTACTCGCCGATTTTTCTGCTTCGAAAACGACCATCCAATATTATTTCTTTTAATTCGCTCGCGCTTTTATTAAGGGGGGGGGCAGAAATGGAGCATCATTCTGTTTAAAATATTATATGCCATTAAAATATTGTACACAATTAAAATATTATACGACATACCTGATGCGTTTGATGCGATACTACCATCGTTACCGCCATCTTGTTTATGACGTAGGGCGCCAAAGAACCCCATTGGCTAGAATTTCAAGCAACTTTCATTTGGAGCAATTTTCTCAGCTCACTGGCAAAAAGTTGTTTGAAAGCCATTGCCATGGCAATGGAGTAAAAATGCACGAATTGGACGAAAAGTTGCACCAAACGTGTACGTGTGATAAGGCCTTAAGTCTTCTACTGATTATAACTACAAGAGAACTAACTTTAGATGATAATATTTTATTTTTTAAGTTATTCTGGATTGCTTCATTATATATATATATATAAACTCATGTCCATAAATTAAGGATAATTCAGAATCACACAAAAATTGAACTCTAAAATAAAAATTTCACCTCTAGAATTATAACACACATCTTGAAGAAGAATATGCAAATTACAGGAAACCACCAGATGGCGTGGATAGTACGTCACAATGACGAGAGTGTAAGAGAGGGGTATATAAGGAATGGTGGCAAAGAAGTAAAATTGTTCACAAGCGCTTTAAAAGCCTTAACCGCATAGTTATGCCACAAAGGAAGCATTTGGATGATTTTTTACGTGGTAGAATTATCGGACGACTGGAATGTGGACGTACCCAGCTGGAAGAATCCGAGGAACTTGAAATCGCCCAGAGTGTCCTGTCCGGGCTTTGGCAACGATTCCAAGATGATGGTAATGGGAGTAGATGTTACAGCATAGGTCGCCTCCGAGTTACAGCGCCGAATGAGGACCGGTATTTGGCAGTTACTGCAAAAAGAAACAGACGGAGCACAGCATCAGACCTATCTCGTCAGCTCTCTTCAGCGACCGGTACGACAGTTTCAAGGCAGACCGTGTACAGACGCTTAGGGCACATTGGTCTATATGCTCGTAGGCCTGTCAGATGTGTTCCCCTTACCGCAACTCACTGTCGCCTGCGATTAACCTGGAGTAGAGAGCATGCATTGTGGACACCGCAACAGTGGTCTTGTGTGACGTTTTCCGACGAGTCCAGGTTTAGTTTGCAGTCTGATTCTCGGCGGGCATTCATATGGAGAGCGCCAGGTACCCGTTACCACCAAGAGAACACCATTAAACGACACCGTTACGGTGGTGCAGGATGGCTCGTTTGGGGAGGAATTATTCTTGGTTCCAGAACTGACCTGCATGTTCAGAGTGTAACGATGACATGCCACATCTATCGGAATGTCATTCTGGAACAACATGTGTACGTTTCTTTCGGGGCGCCATGGGTGCTGAATTTCTGTTTATGGATGACAACGCCCGTCCTCACCCTGCAAACATTGTAGACGAATGCCTTCAATCGGAGGATATCACCCGTATGGATTGGCCAGCATACTCACCAGACTTGAATCCAATAGAGCATGTGTGGGATATGCTTGGCCGACGAATTGCAGCCCGTCAACCTCCTCCCACCTGTCTACCGGAACTTCGGAGGGCATTGCTTGATGAGTGGTGTAATATTCCCCAAGATCAGATTGATAATTTGATACTCAGCATGCGTAGGCGTTGTAAGGCCTGTATTGCATCGTCCGGGAGACATACTCCGTATTAACCATCATACTAACCACGTTATACTGCTTTTTGTAAATAGGTTCTTTTTTTAAAATTTGCTCCAGGGAGTATATATAAAAATCGCAATTTTTATTAATTATGTCAAACATATAGCATCTTTTTTGCTCTTTACCTTTTGTTTAATTAATAGACTTCACAAATAAATCAAATTTGTTTTGCTTCTGTCTTTTTTTTTTGCCTGAACTTCATTATCCTTAATTTATGGACATGAGTGTATATATATATGCATCATTTTTGACATTATCACATTTGGGGCTATTATTATGTTTGCATCTTACATTTTGCTTTAAAGGCGGTTTTAAAAGAATAATTTTTTTGTTGTGGCTAAGAAGGTATTTACATATTCTGTATTTTAATAAGTTAAAATAAATATTGTAGACCAGCACTTTTTCTTAGCTCACCACACCTACGCTACTGGTGGGACTGCAATACCTCAGAAAATATTAAAAGTAGCCCAAACCCTGGAGAAGTCTGCCCACTCCTGCCTTAGATTTTTCTATTTTTTCTCCATTAATACGGGAATTTCTATATAATTATCAGAGTACCATAGATTATTAAATGCTTTCCGAAAATAACTATATATCTATCAATTGTATACTCAAAATATCATCAAAGATTAGGATGTGTAATTACAAGGTAAGCTAAAAATCTTATAAAATGAGAGTCTCTTATTTTTACCTCTCATTTTAACGCCTTTGTTTTGTAAACATAAGTTTGTTTTTATTATATTCATTTTACTTTTTACATTGAACTTTTGTTTATTTCCAGAAGCTTCCTATACAAATATTTGCTATGGTTGTGTTCTTGCTTATCCTACCGGATCGAGAGTAACATCAAATCGAGGTCCACGAAATTCATCGTGGCAAGGGGAAGACTATAGGTTACGTCTGTCATTTAAATACGACTTTGAGTACCATGCAGATGACAGTACGATTTCGCTCCGTTGCACTCCAATTTTGATGAAGAACACCCCGGGATGTCCGGTAGAGTTTCTGATTTTCCGATTTTTCCCAGGAGTTTTCAGGAAGTCTGGGGAATGTAATTGCCGTTCCCAAAATTCCCGAAAATACATCAAAATTTCAAAAAATTTAAAAACAAGTTACTTTTAAATAATATTAATAATCATTATATGAAATAAGTAAACATTTAAACCCCAAAATTAATATTTATTCATATATGTATATTCCAAAATTAATACTATTCATAAATGCAAAAATTGTTAACGGCACGGAAAAAAATGTTGCAATTAAAAGTTTTGTCAATAAAAAAATTCCGAAAAAATATATTTCTCATTTAAAAGAATAATTAATAAAATTAATGTTTCTTTCCTGACTCACATGCGTTTAAGCTGAATCAATTGTTTCTCCAGAGAGAAATATTAATAAGTACTTGAAAATTTGTTTGCTGTTGAAATATCTATCGATTACGTACGTTAAAAATATTAATTATTGTATTTAAGAGATTTTGCTTGTATAACCGATTTCTTGCTTATGGAATTGCTATATTATTGCTACATAAATATAAATAAATATTAATATAAGAATCTCACATGTGAAAGTTTCTAAGAAAAATAATAAATAAAAATAAAGTTGTGAATTGCTTAAAAATATACTCTTCCAAACTATTTGGGAGTTCATTCCCTCTTTCAAGTTGCTGATTTAGTTAAATATCTTATAATAAAGACAAGTATCCGGAAAAAATCATGAAAAAACAAACAAATTAAATAAATAATAGTTTTAAGTATTAGTACTTACGTTATCCCCATAAACCAACACCTCTGAATTTTAACCAGTTTGGTCATGCTGGTAGGATATGAAAAGTAATTCCTTTAAAAACTAAATACTTTTAGTTGAAAGAATTCAATAGGTAGACAGAAACTGATCAGAGCAAAGTTTCCCAAGGCTAGCTAGAGAAATGGGTTAATGTGCTCTCTTTATCCCTCATTCTGCGTTAGACTTTTTATAAGTATTCAAAATTACTGATATATAACAAGGATTATTTATTAGCTCAACAAGAAAACTGTTATGAAACTAGTACATATTTAATGTCGTAACAATACAGGATGTCCCAAAACGACCGCATAAACTTTGAACAGCTGGATTCCTCGTTGGGAGTACATAAAAACTGCCCAAAGAAGCACGATACATAGTTTACGAGAAAAATACGAAAAACAAAGTATGACGTCACTTTCGGTGCAAGAAAAAAAACACTTTATTGGACATATTAACAACATATCTTTCCAGATAATAATGCTTAAAACGTTCGTCGCGCATGTCGCGTCATGCATGCGCACGCCGTGGAATGACGTTAAACCGCTGTTGAACTGGTATTTAAAAGGCTGCATTTGCAGCTACCGGTAGTCTTCGTATGGTGGCCATGTATTCCGTTCGTGACTACTGCGACATGTACTTGCGACATGCCTTGCGACTTTTCGACATGCCATCTCAAGGAACTGGTGTATCTAGACGTAGTGACAACACAAATGGACTTAGTTGCTCGTCTGCATGCTGCTTGTACTTCGGTGGACCCCACGATGCTGCGACGTGTGATGACAGCCATTCCACGGCGTGCTCAAGCCTGCCACGACATGCACGGTAGACATTTTGAAAATTTACCTTAAATTGTGCATATACTGTGCTGTTGATATGTTCAATAAAGTGTTTTTTCTTGCACCGGAAGTGACGTCATACTTTGTTTTTCGTATTTTTCTCGTAAACTATAGATCGTACAGGAACGCTTCTTTGTGCAGTTTTTATGTACTCCCAACAAGGAATTCAGCTGTGCAGAGTTTATGCAGTCGTTTTGGGACACTTTGTGTAACTATTGCAACGGGTCTATATCCATGAGCATCCTACCTAATCCTCTTGGGAAAAACTATTTCTTTAAATCTTGTTCTATTGAAAACTTTCCCCCCAAAGAAGAAGACGCAGTTTATGTAAATGTGTGATGATATTTAATTAGGTACGAGTAGTTAATGGTTAGAAGCTATAGAAGTTAGCGATTATCGGAAAGTAACTGTGAGCTAGTCGAGAGTTCCTCGACGATTAATTGTTGAATAATTAACGATTGTTAATTGACGATTTAGTCAATAAGTTGGATTAGATTATTTATCGGTTAGAAGTTGAATAGCTGAGAACAGAATTACGATAATTCAGAGCGTATATTACCAAAACATATTTAGATAAAGTTGTTTAACTGTAATTAAATATTAAATATCTCTTCTACCGTGCTTTTGCTCCGATACTTAATTAAAGGTGCATTTCCTACCCTAGGTTATTAGAAGTATTTGATAGAATAATAAAATAGATTTGTTCTGATTATGGCTGATCTTTATTCTAATCCCCAAACACAGATGGACGTGAGAGGACGTCCATCACACTATGTCGTAATATATTATTAATATCTGAACAATATTCTATTTTCCCAAGAGTTATTCCATTGCTTTGATTCTAGTTACTTTGGGGAAGTAAAAATAATCTTCCGCTTTTCCCCGCTCCACAATTTTCGTTCTTAGAAAAACTCCAAAAAAAATTATTCGTTCTCTAATAAAACGCAGCAATTGTCACTTCTCATAATGATGTCTTTTTGTTCCCATCTCTTATTACAATCTCCATAGTCTTCATTTTTTTCGGATGAGTTACCAGGTTCCTTCATCTTTGCTGAATCGTATCAAAATCATCGATGACTGTGCACTTTTGCTGGTTGCTAAGCAACCGATTACCTGATCACGAAGAGGGATTACTGATAAAAGGAAGAGGAAATCTAGAACCTCTTTTTTTTTCGGCACTCTTAAGGAAACTTTTCCTGAAGACCTTTTAAGCCGTTTGATGTATCCGCTTGATCTTTAATGAAAATCCTTAGACAAGTTCAGATTTCTCAAGGTCATATTCCGTTAAGTGAATAAATCTCTTACACTTTTGAGTTTTACTTGGTTACAGTGAAGAAATGTAAATTTTGGTAGAGTTCTGAAAAGAAAGAATTCTGATGTCTGCATTTTTGTGATTATTTTTGTGTTGCTTTAAATGAAGCTTTTTAAATGCCATTTTTTATTTGCAGGTAGTTTAGATTGTGAATATATATTTATCTCTCTATATTAAAATGTTTTCGTGATGCTGTAATAAATTTATTTATACGTAACCGCTGTTTGGACAAATTTACATTTATGATGATGGTGAGGCTTTGCATGAGCGAGAAAAA
>BMAO01033706.1:0-16852 GCA_019973975.1 Trichonephila clavata | reverse complement strand
TAGTAAAATTTAGATAAAATTTCAATTTTAATGGTTGGGTAAAGATGTTTAAATATTAAGATTCTTCAAAAAATTCTCCAACACTAAAAAAAAATTCTTTTAATATTCGTGTGTTTTTAAAACAAATGCATTTTGCTTACTTTTGAGTATTATTATTATTGATGGCAAGCATGTACTTTTCAATTCCTACCATTAGTTCACATTCTTCCTACATATATTTATATATATATATACACTCAAGAGCCAAAACATTATGACCACCTGTCAATAACGAGTTGACTCACCTTTGGCGCGAACCCAGCTTCAACCCGCCTTGGCATGGATGCCACAAGTCCTTGGTGGATGGCCAAAGACAGATTGTACCAGATGTTTAAGCAACGGTCACGCAAATCCGAGATATTGCGAATTGGTGGTCTTTGAATTCTGAGCTGCCGTCCCCTGACATCCCAAATGTGTTCCATTGGATTGAGATCCGGTGAGTTAGGCGGTCAAGACATTAACTGGAATTCAGCATCATGTTCCTGGAACCACTCCAACACAATTTTAGTCTTGTGATACGGGGCGTTGTCCTGTTGGAACATTCCATTTCCAGTTGGAAAATCAGAGGTCATGTAAGGGTGCAACTGGTCCGCAATGATGTTCAGATACCCTGTAGCATTCATGGTCTGCTCTACCACAAACTATGGGTCCCAGAGACGCCCAAGAGAACGTCCCCCAAAGCATAATACCGCAACCACTGGCCTGTGTATGACCTGCTTGTACATTGAGGGAGCAACTGTTCGCCTGGAAGACGGCGTATCATGACACGGCCATCGGCGTGATGAATGACAAACCGTGATTCATCTGACCAGGCAACTCTCTCCCACTGATCCATGGACCAGTTGCGATGTTCCTGAGGCCAGCGCAGGCGCAGTTGGCGATGACGCTTGGTCAGCAAAGGCACACGAGTGGGACGTTTGCTGCGTAGCCCCATATCAAACAGTGTCCGCTGAACAGTGTGCTCCGATATTATTCTACTTGGCCCTGCATTGTATTGGGCTGTCAGCTGAGCCACTGTCTGGCTCCGGTTTTGCTTCACCATGCGAGACAGTCTTCGACGACCTTTTTATTTGATAGGCGTGTGGACGTCTAACACCATGTCGTCCACTGCTGATTTCACCGTCTTTCATACACTTTGCATAAGTACTAACAACTGTAGATCGCGAACAACTCACGAGTCGTACAGTTTCGGATATACTTGTTCCGAGCCTTCCAGCCATTACATCTGCCCTCTATCAAAGTCGCTTAGATCCGCAGCCTTTCCCATCACTCACAGAAGTAAGTGAAAGAATGATTCTTCAGACTCTCCAGCAGCAGTTAAATACCACTTCCACCTGATCACTTGCCTTCCACATCATCCAGGCGAGTTCATTGCAAAATGTAGGGGTGGTCATAATGTTTTGTCTCTTGAGTGTATAAATATATTTAACAAATTTTCAATCGTTAATAAAATAACTTCTTATTCATCCACTCAAGTTCAAATATATTTTTTAAATGTAGGGGATGTCACTGATGTTAATACATTTTTTCAAATATTCATTAATTCTACTTAATTAATGAATAAATAGTAACAAAAAATAATAGTCCAACACCATACATAAAAAAGAAAATCGTTCGTTGTGTCCCTGCAGCACAATGGATAGTGCGTTGGACTTCAAATCCAAAGGTCATGGGTTTGAACCCCACCTGGGATGACCTGATTTCTGAGAATGTGATTTCTTTTTATTATACTATTTTATAGGGATAATTAAATTTAATGTATAAATAGTAACAAACAAAATAGTAGTCCAGCACCATAAATAGAAAGGAAAATCGCTCTATATTTTGCCACTTAATATTATGATTCTGTCATATGTATTTACATATATATTAATTGTAATTATTTAATAAAAAGTAACTAAAATAAAAATTTCCTTTGTTGACCTAAGTAGGAACTGACTTTGAAAAAAATGATTTTCTTTACTTGTTAAAGTTTCTGTAAAAGTTGCTAACAGCTAAGCGTATTAGTTACTAGCTGGATTCACGCGAGTGTATTTATCATGTGACTGGGACGTCACTGGAACATATGAATTGATTGACTGGAAACGTGTAATTACAGTTAACATATAACTATGACGTCGCATGAATTGCATCTTTTTTCCCCTCCTTTACATCTAGTTCTTTAACAGATTCCTCTTTTGAAAATCTTGAGATATATTTACACCTTATTCTTATAATTTAATTAGTCTTTAAAAATATACTTACAAAGTAAAAACTTTCTCTTGAGAAATAGTTTCGAAAATGGAACCACTCGTGTATGTAGGTGCTTATTGTTTCGCATTGTCTTCGAAACAAGGTCGCCGAAAGCATTACATGAGCCATAACAGCTACTTTAAGAAAGGTAAACATAACAAGCAAAGGGCACAGGTATTGAATCACTCTTAAAGGCGTACTCTCACTTTCTGTGTAACCAAAGGCGTAGGTTTAAATTTGGTCTTCTTTTGAGAAAGCCTACATTAAGACCTACTTCCTAATGGGCGATTTCAAGGTGCCAAATTAGAAAGGCCGGAAACAAGGTCAGACAATTGAGTGTAGGTGACACAACGAAAACAAATCCGTACAAAGAGTTTGGCTAATGATAAAAGTAACTGGAAAGACTGAGGGAATGTTGTGATTATTTTTAACGCCTCTTCATAATGTAGCAGTAGCTATTGGTAAAAGTTTCCAGATGGTATTTGTGTAAAAATATAATCCAAATTTTATGAACAATGCTTTTTGAAATGTTGCGCAATTTTTTTTATGCAAAATGTTTTGTTTTTAAAGTGCATAGATACATATTTGCATTGGTAGATTTAAACTGTATATCGTACAAAACTTGTGGTATGAGTGCCTTCGTATTGTAATGGTATTTCAAATATTTATTATGTTGCCAAAAAATAAAACTTAAAAGCAATTTTTTTTTACAAGTATGATTCAGAGATTAGATTGGTGGTGTGTTATATAGTTTATTTAGTACTTGTGTATTATTCTGCCGACCAATAGCATGGGGAAAAAAGTGCAAATTAAAAAAATGTTGTCAAATGCTGTTTTTATTGTTGTCTTCGAGCATGCGCGGTGACTATGATAGTCTAGTGATTGTGGTCACTTACTCGCGGCCGGCTTATCGCCACTTCCTAATGACATTGAAGACTCGTTATGTCCTTCCCTATAATCCTCCCGTTGGTATGGTAGTTAGCAGGTGCCAGCTCAGACGTCGTCCTCATCACTTGACCGAGGTTCAAAATTACGAGGTCCATCGCCAAAAGACGTGTAGCTTTAGAGTGCGACGTTAATATTATATAACTCACTTTCTCGAGCATACACGGGAATGATTTCCACTATTGGCTGCATATCGCGATATTTGGCGACGGTATAACATGTAAGCTATTTTTGCTTCAACGTTTTTTAAGTTGTCTTAATTTTTGGAACCAAAAATTTAGCAATCAAAATCGCGCGATTTTAAAAATTGCAAAAAAAAGAAGAATTATAAATAGTACTTGCGAGTTTAGACAATCACAATAAAAAAATATTCATCTATGTATTATTGACATTCCTGATTTTTTTTTTAATCCATGTTTCTTCGTAACCCAATTTTTATCCGACCTTGAGTTTCCATCGCAGTATTTTTCAAGTCAAGAAACCTTTCTAAACATCATTAATGATTATTTATTGTCGTAAATAGCTGTTCCATGAGAATGTTTTGCCCATGGCCTCACCGCGTGTGAATGGGATCACAGGTTGTGTGAAAGGAGGAAAATCCACTCTAATTCCACATTATTGCTGTAAATTACACCCGCAATAGAATTTTGATTCATAGAATTAAGCAGAAGTAATTAATGTTAATCTTCATTTACATTCGAAAACAAAATCTATCAAGATTAGCTTTTTGCTCTTACGGCGTTGGTTCTATGTACAAAATTAATTTAAATGTATTCTACTGAGATAAATTGTCTCAATGAAGAAAAATTATTTTGAATTACAAATGAATCGGCATTGGTTGCAAAATGGAAACTATTTATCATAAATAACTACAATTATAACCATTTGAAGAAAAAAAAATTGAAATTATTTTTGCAATATAATGAAATTCTTATTCCAAGTAAATATTCAGCACGATATTTTCCGGTCGAATTTCTTCATTTGGCGAGAAAAATTTAAAACTTCTTAAAAAGTCTCTCAACTGGCAAAACGCATACAATTATCTACAGTCTAATTGTTGGCTTTTTTTAAATCAATGTTTTCATTTAGGAAGGACTGAAAAGAAAAACATTTTAGAGAAAATTCACTGCCTCTTACAACAAAGTATCCAAAATTTGAATATCGAAGGAGTTATCACAAAAGCGGGAGGGAACACACACACATACACACAAAAATACAGAAGTGAAAAAATAAATATAGGTTGAAACTAAAAACAAACGAAAAATAATTTCTAAAGCTTAATCAACGAATCTTTTTTGAAGTTCAGCGATAGCTACAATGTAAAATATTCTTCTCCCGACATGAACAACGTTTTTATTTTCCCCTTCCGAACTGATGGCTGCGGTAGCTAACTGGTCAAGGTATCGGATTATGGCAGGCATGTCAAGAGTTCGAACCCAGTAACACTAAAGACCCGCCGTGTAGGGGAGAGATGCACGTTAAATCTGACTATTACTCAAACACCTCCCGTTGGTGTAGTATGGTGTGGCTGTTAGGAGAGGGGGTGCCAGCTCAGGTGTCGTCCTCCTCACTTGACCATGGCTCAAAATTACGAGGTCCGTCGCCAAAAACCCTCGTGTAGCTGAACAAGGCGACGTTAATATTCCATCCCTCGCTCCCCTTTCGACTGCATTTGTAAAGAGCCTTATAAACAAAACTAGAAGATGTAGTTCGCTTCATTTTTCGACCTATTTACATAAAGCAATTTCAGGAAATGAACATGTGTCTGCTGGAAGAAATGTAGTCAATAGAATTAAATAAAATATTCATAAATAAGGCAGTAGACTTCAGTTTTGCATTCAAGAAATTGACAGAATTGGATATTTTGATACAAAAAGAAATACTAATTTACCAAACATTTTAAATAAATTTTAATAATTTTTTTATAAACCTTGGTTAAGTTACTATTTATTTTGAAAATGAAAAATACGATTTTTTATTGTGCTTATACCTTGCATCTCAATTTCGATCGTAAATTTAAACAAGGAATATTTTCTGAACTACTGAAATCTTATATTAATACTTTTTAAATTTTGTGAAAGGAATTGAAATTTAATTCCCTCCCTTTTCCACACTCATGATGTGAAATAAGATAGTGGGAAAAAGAGAATCACATAATGGGAAATTTCGTTTAAAAATTAAATACAATAATTAAGTAGAAGTTATTAAGGGTGCATTTTTCAATCACAGGTGTACAATATTAAAGATAAAACGAAAAAAAAAATATTTAAATCAGAAATTATTCAAAATGCTGCAGCTTTTTTCCAAACATGATGAAAAAAATTTGGAATTCAACACTGAAATGTGTGCATTACCGATTAGAAGCTTTATTTAGAGTTGCGGGAAAAATAGTTTAAGGTTTTGTTTTAAATTTATTTTTCATCGTAATTATATATATATATGTATATATATATTGCTACGAAAATTTTGAAATTTGTTCGCTTCTCGGCCTTGTGGTATTCTTCTCGGTATTGTGGCAGAAAAAATCTCATGTAAGCCAATGTACTCTTTTAATAATGCTAAGTGAATAGGAGTAACCTTGGCCACAAAAATAGATGAGCCTAGAAGACTCAAGAACAGCTATACTCAATCTGCGGGTCGCATGTGGCCCGGTGGTGTTTACTGAGTGGCCCGGTTATGGCCCCTTGCACTAAAAAATTCTATTATTTAAGAACAATGTATTAAAAATTTGGGTGGAATATCAATGAAACAATAAAATCTATCAATTTTTCTATAAATTTGCCTTTTTTGATAGTAGAATGTCAACAAGAGATTTGGTCATGGATGTAAGGAAATATAAATTACCCCATAACTAAGTAAAAAATGCATAAAAGTAAATGTTTGTATGTGTGTGTGACAGAAGGTTAATAAAGTTTTAAAATAAAAGCCGAAAAGGAGATTTAATATTTGGATCAATTTTGTTTTATCCAATTCTACTTTGGCCCTATAGTGTTTTTCCCTCACATTATACTCATGGTGTGGCCCGCATGAAATACCTGTCAAATGTATGTGGCCCAGTGGGAAAAAAAGGTAGAATGATTATTTAGAAGCTATAGAAAACTCAACTTATATAAGGGTGATTCTTGGAAGTAACATTGTAATCAAACATTTGAACAGCTATTGAGTACTTTATTTTTCTTATACAAGATTGTGTTTATAGATTTGAATTACTGCGTTCGATGTTTGTGTTGAAGTACTGCGTTTTATGTTTGTGTTGAAGTACTGCGTTTTATGTTTGTGTTGAAGTACTGCGTTTTATGTTTGTGTTGAAGTACTGCGTTTTATGTTTGTGTTGAAGTACTGCGTTCGATGTTTGTGTTGAAGTACTGCGTTCGATGTTTTTCTTGGCTTATCGCGCGTGTTTATTATATAATATTTATCATACAATAAAAAAATATTCATGAAATTATTAAATCCATCAAATGTTTCTATAATAACAATCGAAAAGCTCAAATGTGTTTTCCACCAAAACCAAATCAAGTATTCAAAAAATAAAGTTTGCGATGGCATTGATGTAAATCATAGAATTATGCAAGAGTTTTGTATCTCTTTCGCTTACACCCAAACGGACTTTTACTTGTATACAAAATACCATGACAAAACAAAGTTAGGAGAAAACCGACGTACAAAACCACGTCCTTGACATGAACTTAGTTTTCATGTAACAGATCGAATACTTTATTGCACGACCGTGACTTAATTTTCGATTTGAAATCGCAACGATTCGTGACCGGCGTGCTCGAAACAAAACAGGTGAAAGCAGCACGAAAAATAAAAAAATCCATTGTGTATCCGTTTAACAAAATGTATTCCTTCACTTTGTTTCGTTTGTATACATGCGTTTGAATACATTCGATGACTTATTCCAAACACTCACATCTTGCGATTTTTTTTTAGCATTATTTAAATATTCGAATAAAAAAGGGGAGGAAAGTAAGTTTTTAGTTTCGAGACGTAGAAAGTGTGTTTTCAAAGCAATACGAATAATGAACTGGGTTCAGAGGGCAATGTTTTTTGAAGATGGGGAGGGGGGGGGGCATTAAACTACATCAGCATGAATGAATCTTGTTTATATTCAGCTTCACAAATTGGTTTTTCCTCAAGTAACAATACAATCAAGTCAGGCGTATATTGATACTGCAAATAATACACACACTTTTTGCACTTAAGATTATCCTGATCTTCAAAAACATATTTGCTGATATATCAATTAAAAAAGAGAACTCGACAAGAGAGGTAAAAAGATTGTTTAGAGGTTTATAGACTTTGATGTAAACCAAGAAAGGGCATTAAATTGATCGCGATCGACCAGTGGACCGCCAAGACATTTTGGAGTGACCGCCTGAAGATTAGCAGTTATTAATTATATACCTCAATATTCAAGATTGGCTTACAGTGTACAGACTAAGCCTTCTACTGACTATAACTACAAGAACTAACTTTAGCTGGAAATGTTTTATTTTTTAATGTATTTTTAATTGTGCTTGATAATAAATGCATCATTTGATTTTTTTTATATTTGTAACTATTGTTATGTTTGTTTCTTGCATTTTGCTTTAATCGCGATTTTAGAAGTGTGATTTTTTTATCGACATATATTATATATATGTGTGTGAGTGAGTGTATTACGTATTTATTATTAAGTTTTCTGTCGACCTTTTCCTCAGCTCACCACACTGGGTGGACCGCAACATCTTGAAAAAAATTAGAAGTAGCCCGTACCCTGGAAAAGTCTGCCCACCCCTGATGTAAACTATCTTGATTCTTTTATCGATCTTAAATATTTACTGATGATCGAATGCAGCGTGAACAAATACCATAAGACTGTTTAGTTGTGAGGTTAAAGGCCTTTTCTATATATGTAATGACAAGCAGTGGCGTAACGAAAAACATTAAAGCCCCCTGCAAAATCAGTTTTTGGGCTCCAAGCCGGATCTTACAATGGGCACGTACTTGGTGTCAGTCAGGCTTTGAGTACCCGAGAATCCTACCCCCCTCCCCTTCTCCGAAATGTTGGGTTTGATGGGATGTGCGTTACGCCACTGATAAAAAGAGTTTGAACGTGTTTCGAAATAATATAGTGCAGCTCATTTTGTAATTGAGATACTTGTTCAGATTTCTCGAACTCATTATCGAGTCAAAATTCCGAACTAATTGACAATAGCCAAATGTATAGATCTCGTTGATTTAAAAAAATTCTTTAAAGCTGTGGTGATCAATTGTGCTACATTGTTGAAGCAGAGGGCACCGGAGGATATCACCTTTTAAAAATAATTGCATTCATTGGCTTAACTGTTAATTTCAGAAAAAGTATAAATTTTACCATAAAAATCAAATTTAAGTTAATTAAAATAGTGGCAGTTTTATCTAATTTATTTATTGTGCTAATTTTGTATCATTTATAGCTGCACACAAACTCGTTTAATTTTAAAATCAGTTTATCAAGACAAATGTACTTTCACACTTTTCTACTATTTTTTTTTAAAATCAAAAGTGATATTGCTTGTTGAAATTCTTATCACTGCCTACAAGTTTGTCATCTTGTATTTGCATCTATATTTACTCTTTTTTATCTTCATAAAAGAAAAATTTTGTGTGTGCTCGCGCAAATATATGTTGACCACAAAAAAAGAACATTTTTCTGTCTGTTTGATTTTCTGTCTTGGTGATTCTGTGGGCTTTGAAAAAAATCTCTTTACGTGCTGCTATTTGTGCTTTAAGGCATGTCATTAATTAAAAACAAATGTATAATACGCAGACAATGAAGCTAGTGAATGAGGGAATTAAGTAAAAAAAAAAAGAATATAGGTTTGTGAACATGAAAGAATAAAAATTAATAGAAGGAAAATAAATATTTAGCAATCTGTGTTACAGAGCAGAATTCAACAAAAAGCAAAAATAATTGTTCTTGTGCAATATGTTTTCTACGACAAGTTTTCAGTTCAATTTAAGTATTTCACCTCTAATTTAGCAATAAAAAAATATACAGAATTTTTCTCTTTAAATAGGGGTCAATGGCATTTCCAGTGATCACGTTCTCGAGCTTAACAGTGTGTTCCACACAGGCCAGGTGGAACCTGGTACCTGCTTTCAGAAGCTGACCGGCTCGGTCCCAACTGGATCCGTTCTAAAAGATGTATCCATAGAGGTACATGCTGGGGAGGTAATGGCTGTCCTAGGTTCAAAAGGTAAGCTTTAAAAGATCCATATATTCATTAAAAAAATTACGTGTACCATGTTTTTAACTGTGCTCATGTTCTCCAAGTCCAAATTCTTCTCTTGCACTATCCATACACTATTCACAATGAAAGCCGAAAAACAATAAAAATTTTGTGCACATCGTGTTCTCGCTTTCAAGAATTCTCCAGATATTTTCCAACATAAATACGAATATTTTCATATTTGTAAAATTAATTTTCGATTTTTTTCAAATAATTTCTTAAAATTAATGCTTTTTTATTGAGAGCAGCCGCATTTTTAATTAAGTGATACAAATCGAGAGCTTTGTGGCTAGAGAATTTTAAGTCGAGTCACAAGTTCGATGCCTGATATCATTGAAGACAGTCAGTTCAGTTCAAACAAACCTCAAAATATTATGTGTAATTTAGTGGTCCTGGTCACGAACTGGGGACAGGATTTGGCGAGTCAGGAGTTCGAGAAGGCCCACCATGTAGACTTCACCAAAGGCCCATGCCACGTAAATGAGACTGATGTACGTTAATCTTATTGTGGCTCAAAACCCTTGCGTTGTCGTGATGGGGAATTTCGAAGATTGGGATGCCATCCTTGTCACTTGACCATGATTCAAATTACAAGGTTCGTCGTCAATAGCTATCAGGTTGCTTTATGTAGTGTGCCTTTGACAAACACTCACTCTTTATATGGTTTTCGAAATCATCATAGAGGGGAAGCTTAGAGACGGAGATACCAGCTGTGTGTGTGAAATGTCTTCTTAGTCGCTTGATTGACTTTGATCTTTGTCACTTGATTGACTTTTGAACTTTGTCACTTGATTGACTTTTGAACTTTGTCACTTGATTGACTTTTGAACTTTGTCACTTGATTGACTTTTGAACTTTGTCACTTGATTGACTTTTGAACTTTGTCACTTGATTGACTTTTGAACTTTGTCACTTGATTGACTTTTGAACTTTGTCACTTGATTGACTTTTGCTTTAGAGTGCGACTTCAGCCAAACACTCACTCGCTCAAAATTTTACGAGGTTGATGTAAACGCTGGAACAGTAAAAGTACTAATCCACAGCTTCGTGTTTGTTATCTGACCAAGGTTCAAATACCTTGTGACTGAGGTAGCGAACTCGCTTTCGGGGATGCTTTTAACGAGTCCAGAGTTCGATTCCTGATGAGGTTAAAGATCCACCGCGTACAAGGATCGATGGGGATTAAATCTGTTGAGACTGTCTTCGTGGGTAGAAGTTTTGAGAGGAACCAACTCCGATTCAAAACTACGAGATCCTCGTACAACTTCTAAGTCCGATGTTAATAAGCAATCAAAGCAAGAGACACTTGTATATAGCTCTAGCAAATCCAATGTTAAACCAAATAAATGTACAAAAATAGAGGATTTATTTTATTTTTCTTATAATGGCATTCACTGTAAGAACGCAAATAAGTGAAAGTCATAGTAATTCTAAACTATGTCCCTTATCTTTTTAGATATTTTGGTTTCTGACCAACAACAAAAAAATTCAAAATAAACCTGAATCCTTAAATGTCCATTTTTATGTTTACATAATCTCTTATCTTGTTAAAGAACATTGAATAAAGGTATTACAACCTTGGAGTATATATATAATATACCACCTTCACACGTCGCCATCTCTAGATTAAGAAATATTTATGAATCGCTGGGTGGGTGAACAGAGTTCCTCGCTCTTCCGAGCTTTAACCTCCAATCGTTAGAATTTTGAATGACTGTAACGTTTTGACTCTTGCCCTTTGTTATAATTTAAAATACTTAAGAATTTAAGAACACTTTAGGTAGAATAATAAAAATAATACATTAATAATTAGCGAATGCATTAAGTGCATGAAAAAGAGTTTCAAAAACAGTGCAGAGCACTGAAAATGAAGTCAGAATCAGATCAGTAAGTGGGCGGGGTGAAGAAATTTTTATAGAAATTTTGGTACTTGCGTATTACCGCAACCTATTGGCGACATTATATGAAACGAAGTTTATGGTTGCCAATTCAGAGCGTACGACACATGCGAAATCGGAGTTATTTTGAACATTGGCATTGTTGCTATAATACGCAAGTACCCGAAATTTTATGAAAATAATTGTGGGATAAAGACATTGAGGCTGAAACACGATTATTTTTTAAAATCGATTAAAAATTTAACTCTTATAAAATAACTCTTTACTTTTCTTTTATTTGCAATTATAGTACGTTATCTTATTTACACAGACACGACCATGGGTTAAAAAAAAATTTAAACTAAAAACTGTATTCGAATAAGATGAGTTAAAACTGGGTTTTCTTTGGGTTTTAATTGAAATCCAACAATACTCTTGGTGCTTACAAACAAATAGGCACTTATAAAAAAAAAATTTCCTCTTATTTCGCGTATTTATTTTTTCCTTATGTGTCGTGTTTCATTTAAGTTAAAATATAACTACAATTATTAGTTTGTATTTCATATATGTGAAAAGAAATTATTTTATCTTATTTGTGCATTTACTTCGACTTTCCTCATTTAGGAGAAATACGTTGAACTTCAAACTGCGAGAGAAAGTTCTCGATTTAGACTTAAAAGATCTTATTTTCCCAAGCCTAGATTTAATCCTTCCTTTCTACTAATATAGAATTATCTTAAGCTTCCTAAGATTAAATATCAGCTTGTCCTTTATTAATACTTTAAAAACGCATTTTTTATTAGATCTTGATACTTTGGATGTTTACTTCTCTCCTTTTTTTCTTTTAATGCATTGTATGCAGATGATTAGAACTGCATAACAATGTTTCTTAAACTGTGGGGCACGCCTCCTAAGGGGCGTGATAACTCTACATGGGGGGGGGGCGCAAATATGTCGAAAACAAAAGACTATTCTAAAAAAATTGTTTATTTACCGAAAGAAAGTAAAACAAAATACATTCTGACAATAAAAATAAAATACTCATTAACGCTGATATAATACACTTATAAATGTATCAATGCTGGACAATGCATTTGATAATTATTTTAACAATATTAAGTTAAGAACAAGTTTACTAAGTTATAACAAGGCCCATTTATTACATTCCAAAGCCTTCAGAATAATTTTATGGATATCAGTGCACAGAAAAGATTGTACTTCGGAAAGACGTATGTATATGTCCGGGCATTTAACGCACTGGTTAAGAGACGTGCATATACGTCAGGAGCATTTAAAGCACCGGTTGAGAGAGATGTATATATACACCGGTGGCCCTTATGAGGTTAAAGTCGTATTGTAGCTTTAGCGTCAAAGTTTATTATTATTGAATTCAAAACATTGTTATGTGCGGAAGGGTGGGCGATTAAAATTATGATCGCAAAAATTAGGTCACAAATATTGAAAGTTTGAGAAGTACTGCTGTGCAAAAATATTTTTGTAATATAAAATGAACCAGAATATTTATTATTTTTTTTAATAATCTTTTTCATCTTAAGATACTTTTTCTGTATTAATTATTCCACTGGAGCAAAATTTCTTAAAAACGAATATTTAAAAAATCAACTAAATTCGAACAAATCATTTAGTTTAAAATTTGAATAAAAATCTTATATTTTACTTCCTTTGCGCTAGAAATTTGTATTAGAAAATTCCATAAAAAGTAAGTGCTTCTTAATTTACCGTTCCAAAAATGCTGCCTAACTGCAACAATCAGTCACATAAGTCCTTGGTAATATGGGGATCACGAACTCGTGGCGAGCGTGTCATGAGTTCGAGTTCTAGTGCCACTGGGGACCTACTATGTAGAAGATGCACGTTATATTTGTCATGGGTCAAAGTCCTCACGTTGGTATGGTGTGGTAGTTTAGAGAAAGGGTGCCAGCTCAGGTGGCGTTCTCATCACCTGACCGAGATCCCTTCAATATCCCACATATTGCTTTATAGTGCGACTTTGATGAACACTCATTCTCAAACAATCTCATACATCATTTTTAAACTCTTTGGCCATTCTAAAAATTACTTTTCTTACAGGCAGCGGCAAGCGTGCATTACTTGAAGTAATCGGACGTCGGGCACTGGGAGTGACAAGGGGGCAAATAGTTCTAAACGACATCTCTCTGACCTTACAATTGTTCCAAGAGCAGTGCGGTTTCGTCCCCAAGCAAGTCACTCTACTGCCCGGTCTCTCTGTCCGACAAACACTCATGTATTCCGCTCACTTGACCATAGGACCTAAGGTATCCAACACAATGAAAAGGAACAGGGTAAGGATTTGTTAGCTACTAAAACTGTAAAAGTTCCAGAATATAAATATGACATTTTTCGTTGAACGTTATTTTGACAAATCGTATTTATTCGAATCTAAGCCACTCTTTTTTTTCTCCCAATGTTTAATGCTACTGAAATTCGCGTGCGACTTAAAATCGAAGGGGAAAAAAATTCGCTGGATGGAGCAATTACAGATTCATGTGGGTGTTTAAAAGTTTTTTATAATACGGGTAAAATAGATAATTCACTTCTTACTAATTCTACTTTTAAATTTATTTTAATTTCGTAAAACTGGATATCAATAAACACCATTTTATGTAATTTTTCATTTTTCACAAAGTTTTTGTGAATTCGGGGTGTGATTTAGAATCGAGGGTGGCTTAAATTCGAATAAATACAGTATATATATTTATATTCAAAATTATTACTAACAAAAGAATTTTTTTTTTTTGCATATACAGTCGGACTTCTATTTTGCGTACCTCTACTTTGCAAACTTTTTCCTAAAACCAAGAACATTTTAAAAGAAAAGACGAATCTCTATTTAAAGAATTTTCCACGTAATGAACTTTTTTCACCAGGTTTAGCTATTTCGTTAAATAGTGGTCCGACGGCATTTTCCCTCGGAACCATTTATACATATATACGAGGGTGAGTGGGAAAATAAGTTCACCTGTCGACTGTGGTCAGTGTTGTATATGAAAGTCAAAAAAAAGAGACATTAAAGATAAGACATAACTTTATTTTTTTACATAAGTACCAAGTACATTAAGACATTTGTCATACCGCTTGATAAGCTTCAAAAAGTCCTCCGGGAAAAACTCAAGCCATTGCATACAGAAGAAGCGTCTAGTGGCTTGTTTGACTTCATCGTTGCTTCCAAAGGGTCTTCCGGCGAGATTCTTCTTCAAAGCCGGAAGCAGATGAAAGTCACTTAGTTCGGGATCAGGACTGTATGGTGGAGGGTGTAGGCGCTCCCAAACAAGATTTGCAATATGGTTTTGCATTGCCGTCGCTGATGTGATCTCGCATTGTCATCCAACAACAGAATGCCAGATCTGAGAAGCCCAGGCCGCTTTTTCCGAATCCATTCGCTTGATCGCTGCCGACCTCTACCCAATGGTGTATCGGTGTCTTGCACTTTCACCTACTGTTTCGTCGTTCGCCTATAACGGTTAAATACTTCTACGATATGCAAAGCACTGAATTTTTTCTGGAGGATTTGTTGAAGCTCATCAAGTGGTATGACAAATGTTTCAATGTACTTGGTACTTTTGTGGAAAAATAAAGTTGTCTTATCTTTAACGTCTCATTCTATGTGTTTTGACTTTCATACACAACTCTGACCACAGTCGACAGGGGAAACTTATTTTCCTACTCACACCGTCATATTTTCTTATAAGAAATGAATTTGTAGTATTTACTACGCTATACTAGTCTTCATTCATCTTAATTCTTTTTGGGGGGGGGGATTGACTGTACCATATAAGTTCGACTTATTTTAAATAAATTTTATAAAACTAAACGTTGAAGTTATTTCGAAGTATGATTTTGAACTATTTGGTTTCCACAGTGCCCAAGTTGTCGGTCCCGAATTCGTTGCTGACGTTGTATCTGTCAAGTCATTGAATCGAATCATAGTGTCACAAGAGCTTCTAGAGGCTAATGCATGATAAATCTGTCTAGGCTCGAAGTCCTTGCGTTGTCATGGAGTGAAAGTTTGAAGAGTTGGATACTAACAAAAATGTCATCCTCATCAAATTGACTGGAGTTTAAAATTACATAGTCCCTCATCAATAGCCTTCATATCGTTTTGAAGTACAGTGTAGTTAAATAATTAAATTAAATAATAAATTTGGTCCTATTTTCAGAAGGAATTCAAAACAGCCTATATTTTCAACACATTTTAGTACACAACAAAAGTTAGTAAAATTTGGAATTTATAAAATTTTCGAGTACATTTGACGTACACGAGTGTTTAAAATATTAATATTCGAAATTTTGTTTGTACACTTCGTCGACAAATTTAAATTACACAAATGAAGTTTTAACGAAACAATGTGAAACTTTTTTCCCTGTATATCAGAAGGGAAGGTAACTTACACATAAACAATTTATAAACAATTAAATGCTATATAATTGTGGAAGATAAAGTACACACACTATCATAGTAAAATAGCTTTTTTTTAAAAAATCTTTAAGACATTTAAGGTAATACGCGTTTAAAAATATTTGGGTAGTAAAATGAAAGAAAAGTTTAAATACAACCAATTGGATTTGACAAATTACTGCTTCTTTCATTTTAAAAGTAGATGAGACTGAAGATAGACAAATAGAGTATATATTAAAAACGAGCCAATAGCCTACTACGGCGATGGCCAACCCAAATGATCTTGTGGGACACTTCGGAAAAACATAATAATCCCGCAGCCACATATATCTTTATATTGGATTTGGATCCATTACAAACATATATTGGAGTGAAAATTTAAAACAGAATGGACGAATTATTATTTCATTATTTCCATGCATACAAACATAGATAAAAAAAAATAATGTAATGATTAAATAATGTTTAATTTATTAAATTAGTGAGATATTTGTTTCGCAACTCTTTCACTTAGTTTTTGCAAGCCGATCCCAAAGCAGTCTCTCTCTGATTTTATAAGTTTTCGTTCGTTAAGTTTCAACGTGATTTATGTTTGTAAATTTCATTTTCGAGAAGAAAAAAACGATTCGTAGGAACAGAAGCAAGAGGTAAAATAGAAACAGTTATGGATTTATTTGTTAAAAACCCTCTAAAAACAAAACAAAAAATGCTGCACAAAATAATCATATTTTGTAAAAATTGTAAGGAATCTCGCGGGCCGCAAAACTATTCAAGGTGGCCCACATGCGGCCCTCCCCTGATCTACTAAATAAACATCTCCGTGGCTTCCCTTCACCACATTACATTGATTTTCCTAAGCACATGCCCAAAAATAGTTCCAAAGTAATTCCTAATCCTAATAGTACCATTCAGGGCCGATTTTCCGCTTAAGCACACTAGGCAAATGCCTAGGGCGAAATAAAGGGGAAATTTAAATTACAGCGAACGTACCACCGCCTAGTTACTGATTTGAGAAGCATTTCTGCCCTTAAGAGAGTAAAGACAGAAATGAGATCTATTGT
>BMAO01033705.1:0-24139 GCA_019973975.1 Trichonephila clavata | reverse complement strand
CTTTAACTTTCATAAAAGCTTCAGACTATTTGATGAATATTATATCATGCTATTCATGGAATAAAAAGTTCAAACTGATATTTCTCCATGTTGAATTTTTGATCATATACTATCATTCAAAACCCTAAGGCTTTTTTGATAATTGAAGTAGGAATGTCTAATTTTTTTGCTCTAAAATGTATGTTTTGTAAAAATGTATATAGAATGAACTCTAAGATACGTTTTAATTTTTTTTGAATTTCAAAATCAAAAATATAATACTTTTTTGAGAATTTTTTTTTGTTTCAGAACGAAAAAATATAAAATTAATGAGCAGGCAGTATAAAAAAGCTCATACATAGTTTTATGTATGGTACTTTGAAACAAATCTTGAAAGAGAATATACATATTTAAAAAAGCCTTAGAGATTTAAAAAATGTTTAAAAAATTTTAGTTTAAAAAACATTAAAAAATTTTAATCTTACAAACATTTTGCAGTCAATTTGAAAATTTTTATATGGAATTATTACTTAATAATGACCTTTATTAAATACAATTAAAACCAAATTTCAAAGATTAAAAATAAAAAAAATTTAAAGATGGTACTCACACACACAGTCGCCTTAATGTTCAACAATTTAAAATTTGAAAATCCGATAACGCGCGCTTTTAAAATTACAATGTTCTAAGAGAACGATTTAGTAAAAAAAATAAGCCTTTTTTATATGAATCAAACATTAAAATTAGAGTTAACTAAAAATGAATTGAGAAAATTGAATCCTTCAGTTGATAAAAATTGCATCTTTAGTTTAATTTGTGCTTGGAGATTGAAATTTAATAAAAAAAAATTACTTATTACTTTGGAATTAATTATTGCAAAATCTCCTAATTATTTGATCAGATGATTTTAAAGCAATTGATTAAATTATACATTACTCTTTCCACACCAATTAATATATTTCAGAAGATATTATATTGAACAGAATTGCTTGATGAAATTTGAAAAACTAAATGTAAATCATCCACATTTTTTATGTGTTCATTTGATAAAAAAATCCTTAAATAGTATTCAAATTAAATAAAAGAATTACAGAGTACAACACTGTGGCTTCAAAATAATATGGTATTTTGTCGGTAAAAATAAAGAATATATATGTAGTCTCTTGAATTTAATAGAACATTTTTTTAAACAGTGAAGGAGTTCGTTCGATTAAAATAATTTTAGTGACTGTTAAAAATAAGATATAATTTAATATGAATTATAACTGAGCATAGAAATAAAAATATTTAAATTTACCATGCATTTCGTAGTTATAATAAATATTTAGATTTAAGCTAAATTATGAAAAATTGTACTTGTATTTTTTATTGCATAAAATGTCTCGATGATTCAATTGAAAGCAAGGGTTGCTTACGCCAATTAATATGTAAAAGGAAATTCTCTTATCTTTTCTTAAAAAAGTTTTTTTGCAGGTTTATCCAAGAAATTTTCCAATAAATGTTGTGAATGATTTCTTTGGTAATAGAGTGCATGTTTGTCTGACTACTATTATTTATTTTTTCAAGAAACCTAAAGATTATTATACACACAGAGAGTAAAAACGGAAAAAAATTTCTCTCTCACAAAGTTAAAGTTCCCACAAACTAAAACTATTGTCAAAACTTAAAAGTTAAAGAAGCTTGAAAATATAATTGAAAGTAACTATTCTATTTTGTATATAAAAGGAATAGTAAATTTTTTCCCTCCTTTTTTTTATCGAAATTTTAGGAAAAGTAAAATTTTTTCCCTAGAGATATACAAGAAATTTTGGAAAAAAATTATAATAGTTTGTATTCAAAAAGGTCCCGAATAATTTATAATTGTGCTTAGCCATTGTTAGACATGTGAGACGTGACTGAAATATAAAGGGGTTATGGCTATGATGGATAGTTATTAGTTTATGTATTATTCTTGAAAAATAAATAAATGGAGACATTAAGCTCATTCTTTAATTAAATTATTGTATGTTAAAATACAATTTACTTATTGATGTTGCATGAATTGAGGAATTTTAAATAACTTTTTATATTGTATCAATATTTTTTCTACTTTCCATTAAAGGTGGGTAAGGGAATAAAACAATTATGTGTCGTTTTACATGATTAGTGAGCGAGTGTTTGTTAACGTCGTACTTAAGGTACCCGACTACCCTAAAATTGTGAATTTTGCCAAAAATTGACAAATTTTCTTATGATTTTATTTTATAGGTCATCTTATTAGCTTTATAAAAATACCAAGATAATTATTTTTCGTTCACTAAAACAAAAAGTACAAGTGTTTTAGTAAAAGCAGATGTCTTTACTTTAAGCAAGATGTCATACATTAAAATGCATTTTACTCGAAATGTGTGTTTTTTTTTAAATTGCTCAAATGGGCCAGTGATTTCTAAAAAAGTTTTGAACATAATTAATTGCATTTTTTTGTGTATGTTCTGTATAATAGTGAAAGTGTTTTAACCTTCAGTTTATCAATCACTGTTTTATTACAAATTTACAGTCTCTTATGTGAATATAATCACTGTTATTTTAAGCAATTTCATATAGTAACTGAGATAAAGTGCTCTAGTTTTTTGTAGAAATTAAAATATCTCTTATCCTGAAGGACATTTCAAAAATGAATAACACAGCAACACGTCAGAATTGAAAATTTGTTCAGAAACTTTTGGTACAGAATGGGCCGCGTTTATGTTACTTTTTGCAACTTTTTACTAGTTTGTTCCCATTTTAGTTATTATAACATCTTTTTCTCTTCTTAATTTTAGAATATTTTTTAAAAAAATGATCTAAAAAAAATTTAACTCTCCCCCAAAACCCATATATCTCTACTTTTTTAAAAAAAAAGTTGTCGCAAGTAGTCGGATACCTTAAAGTTACAAGAGGGCTTTGGGCGACGGACCTCGTAATTTTGAACAACGGTCCAGCGACGAAAAGTACTCCTGAGTCGGTTTCCACTGTCTTAACTTCCACAACACGCCAACGTGAGGACTTGAAGCCACGAGGGATTTGAAACTTACATCAGCCTCTCTACATGGTAGGTTTTAAGTGGCATCAGAAACTGAACCCGCGACTCGACAAAGCCGGCAACGAGACCGTGCATATGACCATCCATTTTGCATGATCGTAGAAATGGATTTTTTTGATATTCAGAGACAAATAAGAAAGTTCGAATGAATTAAAATTAGGAAATAGGTTCACACTGAACGGATCTAAGAATATAAATCTTGAATTCAAATTAAAAATTCTACATTTGTTTTGAGTTGTTTGCATAAACTTTAAGTTTATTAAGTTTTGATTGGTTTTACAAAACCCTAGATCATGATTACTTTTTTGTATTTAAGAAAATTAACCCCTTAACTCTGTGGTTCACCAGTACAACGTACATGATACCGAAAGCAGCCTCAACCGGGTTGCCCGTATTCTGTTCGAGCACTGATAATTTCTTCTATCTTTGATTTGCGCATATTTTTATTTCTTTTGTGAGATTATTAGTGCTAGTGTTTTTAAAAGTTGCAGCTTGTCCATGGGTCTGAAATACTTCTCATCCGGGATTTTATTTGTGGTGAAAGTGAGAATTTTTCATTGGAGCCAGGATTTAGATTCTTGAAAACATTCGATAAGGAACAGGTGCTATCAAAGCAATGTGCAATTTGTTGTTTGAGAAGAAATGAAAATGGAAAGATAATCCAAAAAACCAATATTATCTCTGTCCCCATTGCAATGTACGACTTAGTTTTACACCACGCTTAAAACTGTGTGTGCATGAACACACAAACAAAATACGCAACCGTTTGAAAAAGAGCTACAGGCATGACATTTTGTTTGTAAGTATGAGAGAAATTCAATATATATGTATGAAACATTTTTCATAGCATGCAGAGTGTACTATTAAAAAGTAAATATTTAGGGGGCTTTGTGTTCTACATTTATAAAATAAAAAATGTTAAAACTTTAAAATCGAAAATTAAAATAATATTCTTCTATTTTCTCATTCTATATTATATATATATATATATATATATATATATATTAAGTTATATTCTTAGTTATATGCAATAAAAAATATGCCTCTTTTGGAACACTTTGGGCAAAAACTTGACTCCACTTAAGGGGTTAAGCATATTTTAGACAAAAATTAAAGATAGTTTATTGATTTTTAAAAAGACAATGCTGATATAAAACTAAAGAATTTGTTCAATAATTAAGTAATGTATAATATACTACATTTTTAGACCTTAGAGAGTAATGGAACTAATTATAATTGGAAATTATTATAGAAAGGATTCATTCGGAGACAGGAGATTAAAATCAAATTCTCGAGAATTTAGAATTATGAAAATTACTACTAGAAAATGTATAGAAATAGAAGAATCGTACTATGTACTACTTGAAAATTTGGAAGATAAATTAAATTAGTAAACCTACAAGAAATTTTGGCATGATAATTGAAAAGCGGTGCCAGAAACCAAACAAGATCAACGTATTCACAAAATATATTGAATTTCAATAATTTATCAGCTTATTTTAAATTTACTATAAAGTTCTATTCAAGCGAAAGTGACATTTGAGATTTTGAATTTGAGAACGTGTTCGAAACAATTTCAGTGTCATTTGAAAAGTTTTGAGAGGAAAAATGGACGTGATTCCAGTCAGTATAGAACACCTCGAAATTTTAAGTATTGGAAAATAAGTTTATGAAACTTCTTTCATTCAAAGATAAAAGAGGATTTATAATGAGTCGTACTCGAGATTCTGACTAATCCTCTAGGGAATATTGAGTGTTTGAATCAATAATTGTGGAAACCTCTTCTGGCATCCAAATTCCGAAATAAAAAATAATGTAGAATCCTACTCAGAAGGGACTATAGGTCTTGCGAACATTTGTCATTTGTTTCTTCATATCTTTGAAAATCTATGATGTTTTGTAAATCTTGTTTCTTATCATGCTTTATATTTATAGTAAATTTGGTGACTAAAAAGATTTTGAAATAGTTTGAATGAAATCCAGATATGTTTGACTTACAAAAAACCCGTCATTAAAATGTTGTAAAAAACAGTAGCAAATGATGTACCATTTGATAACAGAATATTATAAATATAACATTAAGATGTGAACGTTGTATATTGGAGGCAATGCTGTATATTGTGTCCTCGATAATCTGAACCGCCAGAGTTACATTTCTTAGATCTTAAAGCCAATCGCTATGCTCTATCTTCGTAGCTTTGGAGATATCATCTTTCAATAAGATAACGCAAGACTGCAAATTCCACGTCGTGCCCTGTTCTATCTCGACACAGAAGGTGTTCAACAGTTGTCCTGTCCAGTCCACTCTTCATATCTCTACACTCATAGAACATTTTTGGTTATAGGTTACGGAAAAACTGTGGACTACCACTGCTCTACAGCTACAACGATTGTTGAAGTGTGGCATACACTTGAACAGAATGAAATGACTTGACTGTACCTGTCATCCAAGACTTGTTCGATTCTGCGCTTACCTGTATATAAGGCGTTTTAGGTGCCAGATGTGATAACTCTGTGAACAAATTTTAAGTGAATCGTGTATATCTCAAAATTGTCCATTAATTTAATCATGTTTTCATTCTACAATGCTTATACATATAAGCAAAGTTTTGTTGTTTGCTCTCCTTCTTGGTGTTTAATTTTTAATTATCTGCAGTAATTATTAGATTATAGCATAAGAAGTTTTCACATCAGAAATAATAGCTGTGTTGATGGGAAATATATAAAATACGCATGAAAACTAGTTCGACTTCCTTCCCATATGGAAGTGATTTTCACATGTTATAAGACTGGATTAGAGAATTGCTTACCAAAAATTGTGTGATGCCAGTTTGCAATGAGCAATAAATATTGCCCATGATATTACTCTGAAACTTTTTAGGTCTTGGAAAGATAAAGACAGGCAATTTATACGGCGAAGTGAACTTAGCTCTGTCTTAAACATGCGCTATTAAGTAGAGGAAAATTATGTAGTGTCGAAAAAGTTGTTACTCGTGGTCTTGTGAACAATGAGGCAATTGGAGAAGATTGGTATCCGCATTGACATTCGATTTTGCTTTGCATTCTTACTTCTTGACTTTCTAGTATTTCGCTATGTTTTGCAGTAATAATCATTTTTCAGCAACTTTGTACTTCGGTGAGGCTTAAGTGACGATCTATTTCCAATATTACCAGCCGGAGTAAACATTCAATTTCCTTCAAAGTAATCCAAATATCTTTAAAGTTCTTGAGTATTTCACAGTTGATCCTGAGTAGTGTCTCCTACGAGGTATAACTCGCTATGTAGAAGAATCGATGCATATTAAGTCTACTGAGCTTCAAGCTCTCACACTTGTGAGGTCTGGAAATTTGAAGAGAGGTTATCATTCTGAGAATGCCCTCTTTTTTATTTGATAGTGGCTGGAAATTACGAGATTCTTCGCCATAAGCCATTAGGTTACTTTTGAGTGACATGCTAATAAACAATCAATGAATCAAACAAGAAAATTTAATAGCCATTACGAGATAAAATGCTGCATCCCACAAACAATTTGATAAATTTTTTACGCAGCATAAAATTTTCCATAACAATAGTCAAGTTTTATAGGTATGAAAATTCAAGGGTATTGCAATCTCTGAATAAAAGAAACTTTTAATATTAAATTTTTGAAGGATGAAACTATTTTTTTTTTGGAAGAGGAGATGCTTCATTTTCGTAAAAGGTGTATTTTATGCGCTTCTACCATTACTAAGCAAAGTTTGTTTTCTTAAAATTTTTTTCTTGATGATTCTAGTAATGTTTGGAAAAGGAAAGTTTAAATAAAACAGATTGCCTACATTTATGAAGCATTTTTTTGTGCAACAAAACTATTTGAAAAAAAATATTTTTAATTTCAAAAGATCAAAGTTAAATAATGCACGATTTTTGTTTACTTTCCTCGTTAAAAACACGAAACCAAATTACAAAAAATGCCTTACGTTTACGAAAAGTTAATTAAAAAAGTTTCAATGATTAAATGTTTGTTAGCATATACATAGGGGATGGAAATGAAGATGCAAATTGTTTACTCTGTAAATTTAGCAACGCGAGGATTTTTTGAAAAATCTTATAAACTCTCTGTATTTAACACTAAAAAGGAATCAGCAAATATTTCGCGTTGTTTTCAATTAAAAAAAGTAGGGATTCAAATATTCCAACATTTTTAGTGAACAGTTTCGGCGACAAATATTCTAGAATGGAAGGAAAAAACTATCTCCATGTAGCTCTTAAGAAACAAAAAGTACTATTTATCAAAACTCGGGAGTAGTTATTTGTCTTTCCCGAATGCCTAGTGACAAGAACAGATGAACAGAACACTTTTACGGAGCTTAGATTAATCGTCGATTTACTAAGAGATTTTTTTTATCTCACGAATTTAGTTTAATTATTGAGTCCTGGTTCTCTCTAAACTTCGCCAAAAAAAGAGTTAAATCTTTTTTTAAGTTACCAAATATGTAAAGCAGCTTTAAAGAAGATTTTTATATCTTCTACCAGAAATTGATTCTAAATAAGTTTAAGTATACAGAGAGTAAGCTTCAGTTTTAAAGATGAAAATTAGAGTATATACAACTGTTTCCTTATGTTTGTTACTTTTGTTTGATTAAGCAAGCATTTAAACAGATATTTATGTTTATGGTACAAGAAAATATAAAAAAAAAGCAATAGTTTTTTTATTTATAATCAACTCACAAATACAAAATTTAAAATTTATGTCATTTGCAGAAGCTGAATAAGATACCCTATGTGATCAATCTTGTTTTAATTTTCAGTGCATCCATTCTCCTTTTTTAATTAAAGATAAAATTCCTCATATAAGAACCTCATTTCAAGTTTCATGCTGAAAAAAGAAGAAATCGTTTGTCTAATATACTTGGATATATTTTTTTTGTAATTTTCAACTTGAATTTATTCTTCAAAATTAAACTGACAAACGAATATTTTCCCCAGAAAACATTCAACAACAGATGATAAAGAAACAGGTCACATATACTTTTTAAAAAAGAAATCGGAACAAATACAAAGTTTATCTAAAAAAAATAGAAATCCCCCTCTACCTTAGTTGTAGCTGGTTTTGATGCATATCGTTTTCATGCAGATTCCTTCCGACGCTACAGTGGAAAATTCTGACAAGTTACACCAATATTTTCGTACTTGAACTCTTGGTCTCCTGTACCAGATCTTGCAGAATCGTATCATTACCAGATGCTCATTCCGTCATTCATAATTAACTTCAACACTATCAGTACACTATGTTAAATGCTGGTGAAGGTGTCTAAAAATTTTATGAATGGGTGTATGCCTCATCGGCTATCGTTGTGTGTACAACAGTCTCTCCCATTCCCAAAATGCATATTCGCTTGCTCCAGGTTCGTACATAATATAAGCCATCCTACTACTATTGGAGTATACAAAAATCTCTTATAGAGTGAGTGAGTGAATATTAACGTCCCATTGTTCAGCTACACGAGGGCTTTTGGGGACGGTCCGCGTAATTTTGAACCATGGTCAAGTGACTCGGCCGACACCTGAGCCGGCACCCCTTCTCCAAACTACCACACCACACCAACGGGATTATGCTTGAACTTTCGACAGATTTTACGTGCATCTCTCCCCTACACGGCGGGGTCTTCAGTAGTACTAGGATCGAACTCACGACACGCTAGCCACGATCCGATGCCTAGACCACTCAGCTACCGCGACCACATCTCTTATAGAGAGGAAAGGGTTTAGATAAAAAAAAAATTCGTAAACGTGAGCCCGAAAGGCTAACATCTACGGTGAAAATTAAAAAAAATTGTTTGTCTATCTTGAGTTTGAATCCCCTACCCCTTGTTTACGCCACTGTCTCGGTGGGTATCGTATTAAATACTTGCTGGGTAATGGCTAAGATCATTTTCTTGATTAGCAATCACTCTGGTTCAGTCACATCAGACTGACCACCTGACCGGAACATCTGCTCAAGCACCTCAGAACCCAAGGTCACGTTTACTTAGATGGGCCCAGTAATCCTTGGTCCTCATGGGCTGTTGCGCCACTAAGTTTAGTTTAGTTTCTGGATTAGTCACCTGGTCTATCTCGCACATTATCGTATCGTTTCTCGTGTCCCATCGTGGCCGCGGTAGCCGAGTGGTCTAGGCATCGGATCGTGGCTAGCGTGTCGTGAGTTCGATCCTAGTACCACTGAAGACCCGCCGTGTAGGGGAGAGATGCACGTAAAATCTGTCGAAAGCTCAAGCATAATCCCGTTGGTGTGGTGTGGTAGTTTGGAGAGGGGGATGCCGGCTCAGGTGTCGTCCGCGTCACTTGACCTTGGTTCAAAATTACGCGGACCGTCCCCAAAAGCCCTCGTGTAGCTGAACAGTGGAACGTTAATATTCACTCACTGACTCGTGTCCCATCGGAAGTAATAATATCCTCTGTTCATTTTAATTTAAGAGGGTGGTAGTCTAATTGATTAATACGAAAATTATAGAAACAATCTTACCCCCTCCCCCCTAGAAAATTTTTATCAGCTTTGGGGTAAGATTTTTTTGTGTAGCTTTTGTATTAATGCATTAGACTACTCTTAAATTAAAATGAACAGAGGACATTATTACTTCCGATTCTAAAACAAATTTTACCGCTTTTTCTCTTCATAGTGTTTAAACTATTAACACAATTATTTATGTAAAAATATCTCAATAAAATTTCACCATTTCATTTAAATTTTCGGGAACTTTTCTCAAATGACACTGTAAGGTTTCAGGAAATCGTGATATTTTCTCTTATAGCAGTTTTTAAAAAGGCCTTTTTTGTGTCGGATGTAATGTCAAGGTAACAGACGTCTATTTACAAATCTATTTAAAAAATCTATTAAAAAAACAGATTCAGAAAAAAATCTTCAGAAATCTATTTAAAAAAAAATTTAGTGATTTAATATCGGGACGTAGCCAAACATTTATTACATAACGAAGATTTACCAGTTCTTGTGTGTGCGGACCCATTAAAAATGGCCATATTTTTAGAGTGCTTTCCTGTTTTAGCATTGGTCTGCGTGGTAAATAATGTTCTTTATCCTGCTTAGGAATCGGCGTGACTTCAATAATACCGAGCGACATCATATTCAGATCACGTCGTTATAATCCTAAATCCTTCCTATCGTCATTAAATTTCTTTTTGTGACTTTTTCAGCTATTTTATATTTCTTTAGTAAAAAGAGATATCTATAAGTCATGATTATGATATCTCATTCTGTCCGTATAAATTGGCTCGAAGAGTTTGGTAAAATATTGTTTAGTTCCTGTGTCAGTTCTAATCTCTTTCTGTTATGCAAAGGCTCTGAAATTCCCATTACAAATTTCCAGAGGTCGGAAACACTCCTGTTGTTCGTTAATAGTGTTGTAGTCAACACAGTAGATTTTGTTTTGTTTGGGTTGAGAGCTTTTTCTAATAATATCCACTCTAATAAACTAATAAACAATCCACCGCTATAGATGCGTGTCTTCAACAATTGTACGAGTGAATAATCTACCACATATTAATTTCCTTAGATACTTTCAAAGAATTTTGATTCCAACCCATTTTGTAAATACTCTGCGCTTTAAAATCTTTTAACCAAGAACCACAGGGTATACTATTAATTTCAGAATAAATTTTCGAGTGCTCAACTGCGCCAAATGTACACTCTTTATTTCAATTAAATAATCTTTATGTACACTTTGTTTTGTTTCAATGAAATCAAAAAGTGACTGCTTCAGGGTAACAACATCATTTGAAACTTTTGAAATTCATAAATTGAGCAACATTATTACGGGCTTTTTCGAGGGTACAGCTTTTTGCTCATGGATATTTCTCCTTCCTAGTACTTCCTGGTTGTGTATGTGATTTATACATCTATGTAGTTAAAATTCCCTTTTTCGGAATTTCTTCCATCTCATTGCATAGTCCGATGGGTTTGTTTCCCTTTCCATTTAGCTCGGCGTTATACAAGCTTTCCACGAGTGTACTACTTTAACCCCATGGAAATTTCCCCTTTCCTACTGAACTCTAGCCAGGTAGCATACACTCAGAGTTGTATATAGTGATTAAATGTTTTAATTAAATTAAATATCTATTTTTGTGCTTAAATTTTGTATACCAGAGGGACTATGCAGCCTTAAAGACAAACTAAAGGAGCATAAAGCAACTAAAGAACAATTTTTACAAATTAAATGTCTATGTGTAGAGTTATATGGATTTTATGTATGGCCTTTTTTTAAGCAAGAAAAATATATATTTTTTGTCTTAGCAACATTTTTTAAAAATAATAGATGAAGCTTCATTGTAATTCTCTGATGCGAGTGTTTTTTCACAAAAAATACATAAATCATATCTCCAAACATTATGAACTATTTTATTATTCATAAACTCTAATTAGCCTTTAACAAATCAGGTGTAGTAGGAATAGAATTCTATGCGGAATATTTTACATTTTTTTATTATTTACCGTATCGACTGTAAAAGCATTTCTTACTAGCTAAAGTACTCGATCACTCTAAGCTTCGTTTCCATAAAAATGTAGTTAACAAATCTAAAATTTCGATTTCTTTCCCAAATTTTAATTAAATCTGGGGGTAAAGCTGATTCTATGGTGGAAAATAAAAAGTCTGTGTATTTATCTTTCGTTTATCGTAGTGATTCCGACGTGCCAAGTGGCTTTTGTAATTTATCGTAAAGCGATGTTAAGCCAGTTTTCTTCTTATCTCACTGATTATTAGTTGTAGATACCAATATATACACTTGGGTGAGCACACTATCTTATCCAAAACGTTGTCGAAGATTTTCTACAGCTTTAGTATAATTTACTGCGGAAGTAGGCAAACTCAGTACTGTTTCTCCTGGATCTTCAAATTAGGTTCTGTTGACTGTATTAAGTTCTGGATTTTATTAAGAGCATTGTACTTCACATCGTAATCTTATTCAGAAAAACCTTTTTCTTGTGTTAGACATAAAATTGCATCATTGCAATCTCATAGTTGGTTAACTTTGTCTTGAATTTGTTTCAATGTAATTTCTATTTCACTACAATTTATCGTAATATGTTGATGAAGAGCTTCTAAGCGATTTAATGTTTTTGTAAAGTTGTTTCCGATAGTCTTTTTTTATTTTGCAGCATACATATATTTTTTTCTTCAAGCGAAATCAAAGGTAGATAAGTTCTGTAGAAAAAAAAACCGTGCAAAAAGAATTTGTATAAAAAATACTCGCATATGCGACACATATGTTAAATTTCGGAATTTGTTCTACAACTTTAAACATTGCGTAAGATGAAAACATGAAACATTTTTCCAAAAAACCGTGCAAAAAGTTATAATGAAATCCATGTTACCGATTTATAAAACAAAGACAATCCTTTATTACTAAAAAATTAAATTAAATTAGTAAACAGTTAAAATTTGTTCCTTAAATGCATACAACATATAAAAATTAAAATTGAAATTAGGAATTAAACTAATAATTACCCACTCTCTCTCTCTCCTCTCTCTCACACACACACACACACACACACACACACACACACACACACACACACACACACACACACACACAAAAACACAAAAAAACACACAACAACAAACACACAACACACACACACAAAAAAACAAAAAAAACACACACACACACACACACACACACACACACACATCGCTTCATGATAACAAGCATACTTGTTTATTACGAACTGGATCAAAAATGCTATCATCTGTAGAAGTGTCACATATGTACTCAGACGTATTGTCGGTTTTGATTGAAATGAAGAATTTCGTTCGTTATTAACGGCGTTTGTTGGTTCTTTTTTGTTACACAATCTGTTATTAGTGACTGTTTGTTTAGTTTCTCAAGTTTTTTCTATAATTCTTGATATCATGCTACACAAAACTTATGATTACGTAGAATTTTAATTTACGCTCTATATCTGGATCATGAGCAAGAAAATGTTGTTCCATACTTGTAGCAAATATCAAGCCCTCGCGAATTAAATCAGCTATTAATAGTTGAACTTCATCTTCGACTTCGTCATTATTGACTTCCTTATTATCATAAACTGTCAAAAATTGATCAAATCGTCCTCATCTATGGGGCAAGAATCCCTACATTCTTTCGGGATTCATGTTAGAACCTCCCCCCCCTCCAAACACGTTAAATTTGTGTATCGTGTTATTTCAAAATTGTGTAAAAAAGGAGTTGAGTGAGTTGAGTGTAGTATTCATAGATCCGTACTTGCACAGTAGTGATCAAAGCAAGATGGGTGTCTGCAAAAATAATGGTAGGTTTAATTTTCAAACAGGTTTTATCTTTGTAGAGAGAAACACATTTCTATATATAAGCAAAGTTTTGAAAAAAGATATAAAATTGGCACGTGCTTCTCTTGACACTGTTTAGTATTCTAATCGTAAATTTCTAAATGGTCCAAATACGTAAATTATCTTCACTTATTTAATGTGTTTGTAAATGTTAATTAAATAATAAAATACACATATTTAAAAAAACAATTCTGACAACTATATTCCTTATGGTTTTTTAATATGCACTAGATTTTTAAAAGTTTATTATCAGATTCACCCATAAAATCAAGGAGTAGTTAAATGTTTGAATTATTTAGTTGCTTATTTACGTCACACTCAAAAGCATCAAGAGTACTATTTTCGATGGATCCTGTAATTTATGGAACTTTGGTCATATGATAAGAATGTCACCTGGGATGGTACCCCCATATTCCTAATTCCCCACCATGCCAACGTGCGAACTGTGCCAGAACATATTCAACGCAGAATTTCTCAAAGTGTGAGGTGCACCCCCTAGGGGCGTGATAACCCAGCAAGGGGTGCGCGAGCATATTGAAATGTCCAAACAAAGAACTATTGAAATGTCGAAAACAGAGAACTATTGAAAAATTATATATTGAATATTTGTTATGAATTTTTCAAGTTTAAAAACTTAATCAGAAATAATAAAAAACTTTAAAGAATTACATTTGACATGAAGATATATATCAGATGGCTTTTAATTCTTTTAATACAAATCAAAAAGAATGTCTGACTTAATAGAAATGTATAATAAAATTAAAAGGACGTAGATGAGAACAATTAAATTAAAAAGAAATGGACAATTTTTGGAATAATTATATTGCTAATATAATTCAACTAAATAAGTAAAACAAAATCATAAAAAAACAAAATTATTAGGAATAAATTAAATAAAAGATTTGTATTAATTTAAAAGTGTAAAGATTCTACTTAAGTAATGGCAATTTGGTTATTGAAAGATTTATTTTCCTGCATTTGAAACTGAATAGGATTGTTTAAGCACACATCAAAGAGTGCTTTGTAAAAAAAAAGCTTATAACTAATACAAGTCAGGGTTTTAGAATTAAAAAAATGTCAAAGGTGAAAAAAGATATAATCAAATGATTTACGAAGGAAGTCAAAATGAGTCAATTGTTGTCCCCAACAGCTATTTCAACCTTAATTCAATTCACTTTATGGTAATGAACATCCATTAAAGAATAATACAAATGTGAATGTCAAATACGAAGAAACGGAAATAATGTAATGGTACTCATTTATAATTAAAAGTGATCTCCCTTGCCAGCATGCGAATATAAGCATTTTAGAGCTCGTAAACACTTTGTTAAAAGGTATTCGGAAATAAACCTATTTATAGGGATGGAATAATGTCAGAACTACGATTAATAAGACAGTTCTTTTTTACTATGGACGATAATAATAAAATAGTATTCATAAGTCTAATCTTCAATTAAAATATGTTTTTTTTAGAATTCAATATTTGTTTTTCCTTTTTTTTCTTAATAAAGAAAATCTGAGGAAAACTTTGGATCTGTAAACTACATTTACACTTGAATTTGACCACGCTACTGTGAGAGGAAAAAAAACCCTCATATCTTTTCTTAAAACTGTGTGTGTAATAAAATTTTCATTTCTGCTATTTTATATAATATCTTACAATGAACTGAACTAACATAAACATTTGAATTTTCTAGAAGTAATATAAAATAATGTTGATTTAGTTGGCAACGCGTATTTTTTTGTATAAATAATATTAAATGCGCATTTTATTTTAAATTGTTATTGTCGTGTCCTTCTTGAAGGGAAGGAATGAAAGTTGCCAGAGCCTGAGACAGGTTGGGCTTCTACACGATAGATGGCGACACCACCTATCTCCACAGTTTAGGCATGGAACTAGAGAGGAGGTAAATATTCTTCAGCCCCCTGCACCCGTGGTTTCTGCTGCGACCGCCCACAAGACTTTCGGACTCACTGATTTAACTAGCACGAACTCCGTGTGTACTCGGAGGATATTTGGTGGCATCAGGCATCGAATCCAGGTATTTCTGTCTGGAGTCCGATGTTCTAACCACTAGGCTACCCACGGCCTCTAAATTGTTATAATGAACGTATTATATATATAAGCTGCGTATAAGTAAGAAGTGTCACAAGATTTGATAAATTTCTGTTATCATTCTGAGGAATTTTTCTAATTAAAATACTTTTAAAATTAAAAAGAATATAACAAACATGTTTAGATATTTGCCGATATTTAGGCAAAATTCTATTGAATTTTAAAAAATATGATCTACTTGCCATATAAGTGCAAATAAATTAAATAAGATTCCATACATATATGTGTGGGTGAGTGGAAAAACCATTTTGTAGTAATAAATTTTTGAAGAATAGTTTTAGTGAAAAATAAGATTTATATATTATAACTAATTAAATATACAAAAATATAATTGTATAAAGTGATTAGTGCAATTAACTCTAAATGTAAAGCTTAAAAGTTCATAACCTACGAAAATTTCAAAAAAATGAATAAGAGCAAAAAAAAAAAAAAAGGAAGTGTGTAACATTAAAAACTTTAGTATCTCTAAATGCTGTTAAATCCATTGCAAAAAAATGAGTATTTTCTCTGTACACTATACTAGATAGATAATTATTTAAAGATTTACTTAGAGTTAGAACAACGTGGATAAATCAATATTTAGTAATATCTCTCATATGTAGCAGTACGTGATCTCTACGAGTAGTTATTAGTGGGACGTAATCTAGCATTATATCATGCAGCGAACATTTCTCACATATTAAATCCATTTGTAGCATCATTAACTGAGGAGAAAATGACCTACAGTTACTTCTAACAGGTTGGTGCAACTGTCCATACATCTAGCCGAACCTTTTACACAATATTCACTTTTAACAGCAGAAGTCTACTGTTAGCAGAAGTCTGTCTGTTCTCAGCCCTAACTGGCGACCCAGGTCCCCTTATATGTCAGTGTGAGGTCACTTTCTGGGGAACTCTCAAGTCTGAGGTGTATCGCAGCAGCGTTCATAGTCTTTAAGAACTTTAGTGGAACATTTCTAATGAGATTTCAGCAATCCCTGCAGTACAGCTTCGATCTACCTGTCGCAGCTTGCTGACCAGCGACCCAAAGAACCAGGAAATGAATGACGGTTATTGTCTACATCTGATATAAGCAGATCTCCTTTCTTTTGCCATGTTTCTTTATAATCTGAAACCCGTTCTCCGGGCTAGTTTTAATTGCCCCACCCTGTATAAAAAGAAAATCGTCTCTTGATGTGCTAACCAACTTAATTAAATTACTTCTTAATTCTTCAAAATCTTGATCATTTTAATCTTTTACGTGTATTATTAAGTGATAGTAATTGAATTGGAGTAAGAATTGTAAAATTATTAAAATCTTAAACTTTAATTTTTTTTGTTTGATTGCATAGTATGTTTTGTTTCAAAAACCAATTTAATATTTTTACTTATGAATTCTAAATATTATTTTATATATATAAGTAGATATTAATTTCTTATTATTGAGGGAAAGATGAAAAAAAAAAAAAACCTTTTTGCAACAGTTGCCATAAACTTCGCACAAGTAAATTGTAGTTGCAGGGTGATTCACTACCAGACTGACAAACTTGTAGAATGTGTAGGGGATATAGAGACTGTTCGGAATCACATAGGAATGCAGGGTCGCAAATGCCATAGTTGAGAGATCTATGGTGAAAAGAAGCAGGGAAAAGGAACAGAAACAGCAGCATATTAATGGGACCGAAAAAGTTTTATTGATAAGGCTGTACTATAAGAGTTGTTCAAAATTATGATTAGGAATCATCTAGCAGTCCTAACAGCGGCGCTGCCCGGAGTTCTTTACGTTCTGGAAGATTCCTGGCCTGTCACGTATCCTCCCGTCAACCACAGATGTTCGAGTGGCGAGGTCTTCAACTGAAGAAACGGGTGTCTCGCACTTAAAACACTTTATGTGACCCCAGAAGTAGAAATCTATGCTTGATGGGTTCAGTGACCTGGAAGGCCAATGAACCGATACACCATGACTGTGATCCAAATGCTGTCGGCGGACGTGAATTCCGTAATGTGGAGGAGCTCCGTCATGCTGGTACCACATGTAGTGGCCCAACGACGGAAGAACATGCGTTGCGTCAAGTAGTTCCGGCAGGATTTGTTGTAAGAAGATAAGATATACCCTACCGTCCAAAGGAATGGACAGAGGGTGTTGTCCAATAAGCACTGGCATAACTACTTCTGAATGGGCCCTGTATCAAAAACTCCTTGGAGACTTTGTTAGGTTATATTTTATACTTACACATGTTGGGAACCCTGTAGCGTGGGGGCCTCGTATCATCGATACAGTTGATACGGCGGTCGCTACGCATCTGCCAATAAGGAAGTCTCCAAGAATGTTGGCCTAGACATTGACCGAGAAACGCTGTACGCACATCATTGCGTACGATGTGAGTTCTTCACATCGTACACAAATGAGTTCTCCTTTATGTTGATTGAAGGTTCCATCAAGTGTGAAATATGCTTCATCTGTGTACAATACGGATGAAGAAAATGCGCAGTATGTAGCACTCTGTTGTAGGGACCATGTAGCAAACGTTCTCCGGAGTGGATAATCCTCAGGATGTAATAATTGTTCGCTATGAAGATGGTATGTGCTCATTTGGTTTGCTTAAGGTATCCTCCAGATAATGTATTAGGATAAATCTTCTTATTGGGTTATCACTCGAGTATTCATACTTGTATTGTTTTCTACCAGAAGTAAGACCGCCTCTTCACTGCCAGCTTTCCTCGTCATTCACTGTCGATACATTCTATATAGCTCTCGTTAAACGTAGCAACGTAACCTTCTGTTCACACTTACGTGGTCGTGTGATGTGGAACACGCTTGTACGGGTAACTTTCCAGGTAAAATTATCGAGTGGCATGCCTGTTACAATCCGCATCTCCATGTATGATCAGCATATCAACCAGTTCCTTATTTGAATACGAGTTCGCGTCCTACTACCTCAGTAAATGGAACGCAAATGACGACTTCCAGCAGAATCGGTGCTCACGAAACCTTCCATTCAGCGCTATCTACCGCAAGACTGGACTAACGTAAAAAATCCAATGCAGTGCCACTGTCAAGCCTGCTAAATGATTTATAGTCATAATTTCACATAATTGTTGTAGTACAACCTTTAAATAAAGGTTTTTTTGTACCATTAATGTGTTGATGTTTCTGTTCTTTTTCTTTGCTTCTTTGCATCATAGGTCACAACTGCGGCATGTACGACCTTGCATTCCTATGTAATTCCGAATCGTCTCTAATCCCCTATACACCCTGCAAGTTTATCGGTCTGGTAGCAAATTACCCTGTATACTGATATTAAAATGAAACATATCAAAAGTATTATATACTTGAGAAAGCATGCTACTGTTATGCAAAATTTTATACAGATTCTGTATGGTAATATGTAAAACAAATTTCACAGAATAATAGCAAATATAACTCTGTAAAATAACAAATAATTTAATTATACTATAAATAAATCAAACTAACGCTTATGATCTGAAATCACTGCAGAAAAATATCGAAGTTTTATAAAGTAAATTCGAAGAGAGGTTAAAGGAATCTTCCAAATTAAGTTATTGCCATCTATTCTGCAATAACTTTTGATTTCGTAAGATTTCATACAGAAGCATGAGTATCAACCTATGAGTTAAACCTCACAGAAAATCCCTTAACTTCCCTGTAACCAGTTAAGATGAAAATCCACACTCAAAGTACCTCTGTGTATTGAAATTTATGGAAGTAGGGCTTGGAAGTCTCCACATACAGTTCTCTAATCACATTTTACGATCTTACCCGAAGACTATAACTCGGTAGAAAGTCGTATTTTCGCGTAAAGTTTCTCGCGTCGAGCGAGATTGAGCGAAGTGCAACGGTTTTACGGATACTCGTGCTGATATCCAGACAGTTTTCTTCTTTCCTTTATCGTTTGCATCAATATTAACTCGAAACAATTCTTATTTGGAATGTTTGTAACGAAGACAAGTTGAGTTATTCTTATGGTTCCCGCTTTATCAATTCTTGCTTTTATTGAAATATATAGTAGAATATGTTTGTAATTTTATATTAAATTTATATGGAAGTTAAGATTAAGGAATGTTTTGCAGTATATTTGGCGTCTTCACTACTTCTAACAAGGTTGCCAAAAATAATTTTGTATTTTTTTAAAATACAAAATTTAAGACCTAGAAGTTTATTAAAGAATGGCAAATAATCTGAAAAAAGTCAGTTATAAAATGGTAACTTTTTTCCTTTTTAATAAGTCAAGGATTAACTGATATATAAGAAAATAAATGTATGAATTATTGCAATGTTTTATTATTTGGTATTAAAATTGTATTAAAAGAATTTATAAAGCATTGTTTTATATATTTAAAATTTATACATGAAATACTTAGTGAAAATTCAAATTTCCGGTTATTTTTATTTAAAACCTTATTAAAGGTATTAAAATGGAAATTTTCTGTGTATAACATGTAAAATATTTTCAAAATGTCATACTCTCTGTTTCTGTTCTTCATTCGCATATTACTGATTTATAGTAAGATTATCAGTCACAGTTCAGGCTCGTGAAATATAAAGGATTTTATTTTTAATATAATATTTAATTTTAAATATATAAACATTTCTAAGAATTTAGAGAATAAATATTTCTTGCACTAAAACATAATAAAGGAGCTATTCAGTTTTTATTGTATGTATTTTAGAGAGAAATTTGTAGAAAGTAGAAGCAAAATTCCAAGTAAAATTCACAGAAAAGGATTTCACGTTTTTTAAAAAGAAAGTTACTTTAAATTGATAGTTAGTTAGAAAAATAATAATTATTTTTTTGTGTAAATCTTTCTTCACTAAGGTATTACTGTTGTAAGTATGTAATTTGTACGAAAATAAAATATTTTAAATAACAAAACTAAAATAAAAGTACAATCTTTCAGTGAGTTTATTCAATTGTAATTTGTTACAGATTTTAAAGTTGTAATATTTATGATTTCAATTCTATTGAAGTTCTGGTGTGGTTAGGTAATCGGTTTCCAGAGATGGAGGCTGGTGTTACCCAAATATCTCCCTCCGAGTACACAGGTATGTGCTCATTAAATCATGCAGGTAGTATCTTGTGGGCGGTCATGTGTACAATCACAGTGCAGGGGCTGGAGAGTATTTTCCTCCTTAGGTTCCTGATATAAATTGGCGGAAGTGGAGATAAGTGGTGTCCATCTATCGATTAGAAACCAAAACTGTCTCACAGGCTCTCAGCAACTTCTCCGACTCCAAATAAACAACATTTCTGTTAATTCCTGTCTGTTAAGTTAAATTTTAAATTTTGCTGACTTTAAAAATCTTATTTTAGAAGCAAAAATTTCGTTTCCGATTTGAGACAAAGTTTGTATTGAGCATGGGATGAGGATAGAATTAGGCGAAAAACCTTGAATATAATTTTTATTCTTTCTTTATTGTTCTTATTAAGTGTTTTTAAATTGGAATATTCAAAATGCTGAAAAAGATGTCATAATTCTTACAATCACACCTTCCTCTCTCAGTGGCTCGTCTGCTTGGGTAGACCTTCTCAGAAATAGCCTTGTCCGGCTAACTCTACATGCTAGTTTCTCCAATTCTTAGTTCTCAACGAAGCGATCTCTTCTATTGAGCCATTAATCCATCTAAGATTTGTGCCCTTTCTATTAGTGCCAGATTGGTGGAACATTGTCTGTTAGTGATCTTCATTCATTCTAAACATACTGTAATTCATTGTCTTGATGAACCAATTGTGATTTATTATATCAATTCATTGAGCTCGAAATTTGATCTCGTCATCAGTTCCATTTTTGTGTACTCAAAATAAATCTTAAAATCTTGCCTTCTTAGATAGCCTTATCAAGCTCTCTAGTTCGATACATGAACCAAGTTTCACATGCAGAGTCAATACTAATCTTAAAGACTTTATCAATAGAACCTTTGTTTCTTTTGTGATTACAATTCGTTTTCCTATGTTTCATTGTCCATTAAGACATTTATTAACAGTAATCTGGATTACTTAAGTAGTACCAATCGTTTCTATTGTTCATTCGACCTAAGTAAATTGAAACTGTCATCTAATACAATTATACGTGTTCTATATTTACAGTGAGAGGTGTTAAAACATGATTATTAAGAGCATTACATTCTGAGTTATCCCATATGAGTTTCAGTCCATCTTGAGGGCATCTCAAGACAAGAATCAAATCCATATCTAGAGACAATATTTATAAATAATAAATGTTAAAATGTCTTTGTAGATATTATTAGCGTTGAGAATAAATTACAAATCAAAAAATATTTTTCAAATAATAATTCATGTACTTAATGGATATTAGCAATCACGTAAGCATTAAAATAAATAGCGGAACTAATTAGGAACATTTCTAACCATCTTGTTACTTTAATATAATCCTGACAATGACATCGAATTTTGTCAAATATTTGTTGAATAGTTACTAGCAGTAATTTCTTTTTAACTAACATACTAAGAATTCTTCCAGTTGCATTCAAGAATTCAAATAAATATATAGAAAATTCACTTTTGAAGAAGTTTTAAGCTTGTTATTGACAAAGATAAAATTAAAGGATTCAAGAGCAGCAATTAGTTTTATCTGATTCTATCAACAATTAAGTGTCTTTGTATTACAAACAAACATGAAAAGCAGCATTTTCTTTCAAATTTGACTTTTATTAGTTAGTTTGCAGATTAATTTTTGAAAAACATTTTTCTCAGAATAACATGATTTTAATTGATGCATGTTACTTTAAATATTGATTTTTAAATTTCTTACTTTTGATTTGTAAAATGACTGAGTAATATTTTCATCTGTCTGTCTCCTTCTCTCTGTCACTTTGTTTATTAATAACTAACTGAATAGTTTCTAATGTCTTCGAGCCAGATCTCATTCATCATCTGGAAATAAAAAAACAATTCTACGAACGACTGGACTAAATTGAAGTTCCCTTTCTAAAAGTAAGAATATATAATTAAGCTCCCATAATTAAATAAATATTTCAAAGAGACACCTCTTATCCATGCCTCTAACTTTAGAATTTTCATGATCCAAAGGGTTGATGTGTGTGTTTTTTTGTAGCATCCATTTAAAATAGTTAATGAATTTGTTCAGTTAAGAATTCATGAGAAGCTCTGCATATTTTCTCTTTCACTAAAGGGAACTGTCAACTATTATTGTGAAACGAAATTTAAATCAAATTAGCCTTCTCAAATTTAATTTTGTCATTGCTAGTTAATCATATATTTTTCATATGAGTAAAAATAAGCTTGCTTTCAATATACTGTAAGTTTGTTTTGATTACCCCTTAAGAATTTCCAGGTCCTGATACCCTGAATTGTAAATTTTCGAAAGATTGGCATGCTAAACATTTTATGGAGCGTCCATATTTAGGCATCTTAAAAAATACTTAGTTATCATCCAGTTCCCTCTAGAATCAAAAACTAATATTTTAGTAAAGCAGATGCACATTACTTTAACATGAATCTGTCTCATCTTTAGAGAACGTTTTACTCAGATAATGTCTTCTTAAATGCTCAAACGAACTGGTAGTGATTGCTAAAGAGTTTTGAAAATAATTAACTGAAATTTTTGTAAGATGTTTTTGTATAATATTGAAGTGTTTACTTTCAGATTGTAATCAATCCATATTTTATTATCAAATTTTACAGTCTATTATATGTCTGCATTGTTTTTAGCAATTTCATATAACTAAGATAAAAATTCTCTATTTTGTCATTAAAGATCTCTTATCTTGAGGAATCATTTAAAAGGGATAACATACTAACACATCAAATTGAAAGATTGATGATTTATTCTAACCTTTAACTTTAAAATATTTAATTCATGTTTTTATGATTTACTTTCCCTGTAATAAATTTACTTTCTTTTCTGAATTTTAGCAACATATTTTCTTAAATGTACTCAAAGAATCTCGAAAACCCCAAAATCCCAATATCCCTTTTTAAAAAGTTTTCTTATGATATGTCCAATGACCTTTAATAAAGTTGAAGTTTTGTTTAAAATTTCTAATTTTAAGTCACAATTTGCATCTAAAAATTTTGAGGACAAAGCTAATTACGTCTCAGTTTGATTAGTTACTGCTAAATATCTCGAAACTTATTAAACAAGTTTTCTAACTTTACATACTAAAGAATTGATTCAGATTCTTCACTGAAAGATCTTTACATTAAAGCACAAAAATGTAGCAAAATTTTTGCCTAGTAAAAGATATTTAAGAATTTTAAAATCCTCAACTACTCGAACCTTTCCAAACTGTATCTACAAAATAGTATTTTCATATCAGTCTTCCAAAATTATTTTTTTTTTAAAATCATGATTTTTAATCCCAATAATTCATTCCCTCTTACATTTTAGAACTATATCTTGCATCATAAAACAGCTGTGTATGAATATTTTATTTTAAAGAAAGAGATGTTATTAAAGATGTACACCTCTTTGATCAATTAAAAATATATTTCTTAGGAAAATACTTCTAATTTCATTCTTCTTCATGTAAGAGTAATACAAAAGTTAAACAAACTTTGCAGTATGGTTGGATCATAAATAAGTTTTAAATTTCTTCTAGTATACTTTATTTGCAATGCATAGAACATATTTTCTGCATACATAAGGTAATACATCAACTT